>BPLR01021447.1:0-97327 GCA_021605095.1 Caerostris extrusa
GTTACGTATTGCTGTTCTGATGGAGCACTCGTAGGTAGAAAGTCTGACTTTTGCTCCTGTGACGCTTCTTACAGTCATAGGAGACAGGTGACGGCTTAAAGTGGGATTCCTGAACTACTAAAAACATCCATGGCACCGCCGGGAATCGAACCCGAACCTGTGGCGCACCATGCTGACAGAAGTGCTGGACACACTTCGGCCATTCAGGCCCAACACTAAATAAGCTATGTTATTTACCAGTTCATTTAGGCCTGATGGTCGAGTGACTATTGCTCTGCACTCGGTGCCATGACTGTTTGTAGTGGCTTCGGGAATCCACTCCCTCAAAGCGCTGGTTCCGTGGCCCATATGCGACCGTAGAACGCCGGGCGTAGGGCTGGACAACCCACCTCCACGTAGCCTTAGAGCCACAGGCATGACAAGCCAGACTTCATGCATGCCAGAGTGCTCCATCACAACAGAAGCTTTGCTACCTCTTTCTCCTTCCGCGGAGACCGCATGGCCGGTTGGTCTAGCTGTTGCTGTCTACCGAATGGGATAAGAAACGACAACGCTAATTCATTTATTTCGATTAAACACATAAAATTTCTTGATATATTGAAATTATTTTTCCTTTATACTTATATTTTTGAGAAACATATTTTTTTGCCTTTTCGTGTGATTACTGCAGCTTCAAACACGTAGTGCCACAATATTCGAAACTGAAAATGACAGAATTATAATTTTGCTAATACAGTTACAAAAAGATAAATTTTCTTTTGGGATTTGTAGTAATACGTTGCTCGTTGTATGTTCAAATGATAATAGATTTCATGCCAAACATTTATAAATATCTAAGGAGTTATGGATTTTATATCACCTATGATACACCAATTAATTCTTGAAAATCCTGGATATAGCGGAATTTGATTGACGCTGACTTTTTAAAACCATATATAACTTTTATAGACAATCTTCGGTTAAAAATATTCAATCTATTGAGTATCCACTAAAAATTTCTTAATTGTAATCCTTTGTACTTATTACCGTAGTTTAAGATTTTTTATTTTTTAATAATTTGTGTCCAAGAAATCACGTATAATCACAATTAACAATAAAATTAATAATAACTATTTAAATTTGATATGACTTTTTTTAAAAATACTTGTCACTTTCAACTTCCATTTCTAATGTCCTTTTTTGATCGATTAAAATGTTATAGGTTTATATATGGTCTAAAATTTTTTTTATCAATTATTCTGTTTATTCATTAAGGAAATATTCTGGTATTTAAACATTTTGCTATTGCTTATAATCAGTTATTTTTAGGCCATAATCAATCAAAAATGGATGATGCATGGAATGCAAATTTTATGATAAAACTATAATGTATAGTGAAATTTTTAGAATACTTTAATTGCGTAAATATATGAAACCTTCGATTTACATAACATCAAGATAAAAATCATCAAGAGATTTTTCTATCAATAAGAAATCTTATTTTTTCTTCTGTTTCATTTATGAAGGTTATTTTATTTTTTATAGCATTATTTATTTAATGTTATTTTTAAATGCCCACTACTGTCTTTTTTTTTCACTTATAACAGCTAAATAATATTTAAAGTTAAATAACTAAATTGCGCAGCAACATGATGGTCAATTGACTAACGCTCTGCCCTTTTGGTACCACTTAGCGTCAGTTTTTCGAATCCTGGCGGTGGCATGGAAGCCTGTTAGTGGCTCGGAATCCATGTTAAACTGTAGGTCCCTGCTCCAATTAGCCCAATGTGTGCAAAATGACAGTAGAGCGACAAACCGAACCAAACTGATTGGAAACTTCATGTTTACGCCTTTAGGAAAAAATTTCATAACAATGTCACAACTGTTGAACGACTTGGAAATCATTTTTCCGCCAAAACACCGAAAACAATCAAGCACATTGAACACTACAGTTGGTTTAATGAGCAACTCATGCCAAATACGTTGTAATTTCGATTCAAAATATCACTGGCAGCCGAATTACCTTTCTTTATGCCCCCTTACAGCGCCATCTATTAACACACTTTGGAACTTTTGATGCTACTGTTTCCCACTTCTTCAAGTATCTTTCAGTTCAAATTTGAACTCACTGTGACGAGTAGTTCTTTTTTATCATTTTGAAAGTGGGACTTTAATTATAATCACCCTGTATATATCAGTAAGTTATATAAATTATTAGATTACGATATTTATTCTATATCACAAATAATATATATATATATAGAAATCTTTAAAAATTATAATTGCGTGTTTAAACTTCCGTATTTTCTAATAAATCTAAATTAAAAATTAATTACAATCGATTACAAATGCAATCGGGGAGGGGGGAGGACTGATGGTCGAGTGGCTGAAGCACTCGGCGCTCAGTAGCATAGGGTTTCGGGTTCGATTACCCGGCAGTGCCATGGATGCTTGTAGTGGTTCAGAATCCACTTTTAAACCGTAGGTCCCGGTATAATATGTCCGTAGAGTGTAGTGGGGCAAATCTAAATTAGAAATTAAGTACTAAAGTCAAACGAATTGCAACCGATGATAGGAGTTTTCCCCCTTTCTTCAACAGGAAATTTTCGGTCACACCGCTGAAAAGGCTAAGTTAAAAAGAAGCTTTCAATCAAAATTTCTCGCTTGATCGTGCAAAAACGAAGCCCAAACATTATCGCGTCGTGTTTTCGATTCAACGCATTGCTGATACACAAGAGCGTGCAGGCCACGTTATCGATGTGGGGAGATATTCTCAGGGATCGGGGATGGATTTCCGTGGGAAATGGTATCACACGATACCACTTGACATTGCATCGCGAGGCATCCGTTATGAACTGATCTCGGTAATGGATAGGGCAAGTGGGGGAGGTTGATAAAGAGGGTGCCCTCAACCCCCCATAAACCCCTGAGTAAACGAAGATATGAATGATATCCAGAAAGTAGCAACGGACAGGATTACCAACATATTGTTTCATAAGATGTATTATTTTTGCTGAAGTTAATTGATGCTTATGTCTATTTGCTAATATGAAACATAGTGGATTGGAAATATAAGTTCTTAGTAAATAAATAGGGTTTTTTTTTTTTTTGTCGCAATGTCTTTTAAATTATTAAAAAGTTATCAAAAGATCGCTTGCTGAAATAAATTAAAATTTTATTTTATTTATTTGCTGTTTTTTTTTTTTTTTTTTTTAACTTTTCGTTTAAAAGTATGGATTTCGAACTTTTTAACTCACTAATTAGTTAGACTTACTAATTAGTCATGCCATAAATAATTGAAATTAAAACAATACTAGGCATGTTTAAAAGGGTTTAATTCAGTTAAAATTCTTCTTTTTATAAGTAAAAAATTTAATTTTTATTTTTGTGCATTATTTTAGCTATTATTTGAAAAGATATATTATTTTCATTTATCATTATGATATATTTCATTTATCATTCTTTTATCATATAATTTTTTTTATCATCATGATAATCAGTACTGTTACTTTTAATATAATGCCGTATTTAAATTCAATGAATGGTCAAATGAAGAAAATCATTAAAATCGTATTTTAGTTTTTCTTTTTAATGAACTTCATGGCAGTAACCGATTTAATAGTTATGTATCCATCTAACTTCTATGGCTTTATTCTATTTTTACCTTTTAGGGTTAGTTTTACTGCAAAAATTATGCAATTCAGTATTTTTCAATCCGAAGTTTAAATTTATATTATCTGAGTTTACAAATTATAGTTAATAATAAAACAATATTTATTAATTACTTTTATGAAATATAGTTGTCATTTCACTTTAACTTGCATAGTATCGGTATAAATCATGAATTTTTTTATTATTAATATAAAATTTTGCATTGATAGCTTAAGAATATATAAAAATGTAATAACCAGAGGTGGTAGAATCGGAGTAGGAGTCGGGAGTTGAGCCTTTTGAAGTAGGAGTCGGTTTAAAAATTCGTTTTCCGACTCTTTTTATAAAAATAATTTTTATTTTTGCAAAATTCTAAAAATTTATGTTAAAATTAAATGCAAATTGGATAACTCAATTGTATCCATCAATATATTTAGGCGTTTGACTGGTCATGACTGTTTGCGTGACCGTCTCTATAGATTTGAGTGATGGATTCCTCAAACTGTGTTTTGTATGACTCTAGTCAGCCTATGACTTTTGAGCATTTAAATAATCGTAATGCACTTTCTTGGTATGAGAACATGGTCAAAAAGTACTGTAAAGTCCGTAAACTAATGTGTTAGGCGACAATGTTCAGCATTTATAAAATGAAAATAAAAATAATACAACTACTAACAACGACTTTAGCAGCTATCAAAATAAGTGTTGTTTTTTGCACTGAGGTTTGTAAAAAATATCTTGGATCAACCCTGAAAGATCCGGTATACGCTATTCTATTATTAAGAAAAAGTAAGATTTATTATGTTACAAATCTAGCATCTTTATTATTAAAATATACCGTTTTGTTTGTTGTAAGCTATTTTATAATACTTTTGTACCTGTTCATTTGGTACTGTTATTTTTTATGGGATATATGTATTTTTCGTAAGCAAATTTAGAATCAAAATAATGTCTTTTATTTAAATTAATTTTTATAAAAACCCTTTGTTATGCAAAAAAATTGTTTTTATAAACATATAAGTTTGACAAAAGCCATTTAATTTAATTCACAAATTTTATAAAGTTAATACTTCATAAAATATGGGAAAGAATAAGAAGTCTGGAACCAGGAGTTGGTACAAGAAATCCGACTCAATAACTCAATTTGCATCCTATTCACATTATCATAAACAAAACTTTGTTACAGGGCAGTAATCAATCAATCAATAAATACATTCAGTATATATTAACATATAATTGGATATATGATTCGTTGACATTGTACATTGAAGTGACAAAAGTCATGGGATACCTCTTAATATCGTGTCGGCCCTCATTTCGCCCGGCGAAGTGCAGCAACTCGACGTGGCATGGACTCAACAAGTCGTTGGAAGTCTTCTGCAGGAATATTGAGCCCTGCTGTCTCGATAGACGTCCATAATTGTGAAAGTGTTGATGGTGCAGGATTTTGGGCTCTCGATGATGTCCCATAAATGCTCGATGGGATTCATGTCGGGCGATCTAGGTGGCCAGATCATTCGTTGGAATTGTCCAGAATGTTCTTCAAACCTTGTGGCCCGGTGACATGCCGCATTGTCATCCATAAAAATCCCACCGTTGTTTGGGTACATGAAGTCCATAAATGGCTGCAAGTGATCTCCAAGTAGCTGAACATAAGCATTTCCAGTCAATGTTCGGTCCAGTCGCACCAGAGGACCAAGTCCATGCCATGAAAAAACAGCCCACACCATTACGGAGCCACCACCAGCTTGAACAGTGCCTTGCTGACAGTTTGGGTCCATGGCTTCGTGGGGTCTGCGCCACACTCGAACCCTACCATCAGCTCTTACCAACTGAAATCGTGACTCATCGGACCAGGCCACTGTTTTCCATTCATCTAGGGACCAACCGATATGCTCACGTGCCCACGAGAGTCGCTGCAAGCGATGTCGTTCTGTCAGTAAAGGCACTCGAGTCGGTCTTCTGCTGGAATAGCCCAAGAAAGCCAAATTTCTCCGCACAGTTCTCACAGACAATTCCCTTGTACGTCCCACATTGATTTCTGCGGTTATTTGACGCAGTGTTGCTTGTCTGTTAGAATTTACGACTCTTTGTAGACGTCGCTGGTCTCGGTCGTTAAGTGCAGGCGGTCGACCACTGCGCTGTCCATGATGGGATGTTATGCCTGAAATTTCCTACTCTCGGCACACTCTTGACACAGTGGATCTGGGAATGTTGAATTCCCTAACGATTTCCGAAATGGCATGACCCATGCGTCTAGCTCCAACTAACATTCCGCGTTCAAAGTCTGTTAATTCCCGTCGTGCGGTCATCATCACGTCGAAACCTCTTCACATGAATAACTTGAACAGAAATGAAAGCTCAGCGAAAGCACTGCGCATTTATACCTGTTCTACGCGATGCTACTGCCATCTGAAAATTTGCATATTGCTATCCCATGACTTTTGTCACTTCAGTGTATATAAAAGAAAATATTTGGTAATTAGTAGGTAAAATATCTTGGCAAAATTAAAAATAGTAGCAAAAACATTTGTATCCTGTCATCATTGCATAAACCTGAGTTATTATTAGAACTATTTTGGTCAAGTCTCCATCCCTTGCAATAACTTATACGCTATACAGTTCATAAACTTACATTTGGATGTTTGCTGATAAGACTGCTTCAAGTGATCATTGCTTTTTTTTTTCGGAGCTCCTTTTTATCATCTTAAAAAGCCCGTCAAAAATATCCTTTCATATAAATTAATATTTTTATTTTCTTCTCGACAAATATGTATTCCCAATATAATCACATTCAAACTTAAAAATTGACAATAAATGTTTTTCATAAAACCTACTACGAGCATAAAAACAATTACCATGAGGAATATTTACTGAAATTATCATTCAAATTCAATGATGGAATTATACCATGAATATATTTATTAGATAAGTTAGATTATTATGTCAATTAAAATAAGTACTGAGAAATACTGATTTTGTTTTATCCTTTTAAACTGATTTTATTTTTGATTTATACATTTAAAATTTGATTTTTTTTTTTTACTTGTCAATCGCACCTTCATGCTGAAATTCAATAAAAAAAAAAAAAAAAAAAAAACTCTATTAAAAATAAAGGATTCTGCTATTTCTAAATGTGTGTTTAATTATTAAACATACATCATTCCCAAACCGTAAAGGGCAACTCAGCTCTAGGCACAATGATGTGGGTGTTGTAGTAGTAGTAGTAGTTATTAAACATATTTATGTAATGAATAAAAGATACAAAATTTTTGGTATTATTTTTAATTTTTCTAAGATATTTTACTTACTAATTCAAATTACTTACTAACCAAATGTCTTCTTTTATGTAGAATGTGAAAATCATATACCCAATTATATATTAATATATATATTTAATACATCTATTTATTAATTGATTACTGAAACTGCAAAATTTTTTTTTGTTTACAATGATGGTGAGAATAGGATGCAAATTGAGTACATAGAATTTTATGCTGTTAATATTAGCTTTTTGAAGCCTTATTAGTTTTTAATGAATGCATAAAGTTCTTTTTTGTTCCAGGTGTTAATAAGTCAACGATATTCACTAAAAAAGACAATGTTAATATATATATTTATATATATATTAACATATATATATATATTAATATGTATATTAATATATATATATTAATATATATATTAACATATAAAAAAGTGATATATTACTTAATATATAACTACATAATAATTATTATGTTATCACACATTAATTAATACGTTAATTTATATTAAATGCATTTATTTATTAATTGATTAATGACCTGCAATAAATTTTTGTTTACGATGATGGTGAGAATAGGATGAAAATTGAGTACATAGAATTTTGTGTCATTAATATTAGCTTTTCGAAGCTTTATTACTTGGTTTTTAATGAGTGCATGGATTTTCTTTTGTCTCAGGTGTTAATAAGTCAACTGTACTCACTCTAAAAGTCACTCACTTTTATCCCATTCCAAACAGGTGCCATTTTTCACTGAGAGAGAAGCCCTGAGAACGCAAACACGACTGAAAGATAACCCAGGGAGCACACTCCACCATGTCAGCATCCCATTATTTCCAAGGCGTGGGAAATGTCATCACTAATCCCTCACCCCCTCCATTAGATGCACGCCCCGAAATTTTGATAAAGTATTAGGACGCGCTCCAAGAACCGCTGTTTGCCCTCTACTCAAACGGACGCCCCTCAGACCGGGGTGTTGCCCGCCACGTGGCAGCGGCGGTTGCGGTTATCGGGGGCGGTTTTTCTCATAAAACTGGCATCGCTTGTTGTGTCCGATGCGAATCAGCGCCTGTCTTTCCCTGTCACCGCAGAACCCATTTAATAAAACGCTAATTTATCACAGCAATGGCAAGTCGCTTCTGTCTATAACACATCCCCACTCTTTTATTTCAATGGTGTGAGTGGGAGCGTGTGTTTACGCCGCGTATCGTGTGCCCACTTATTATGTGGGGATTCTAATGAGAAATGATGATGATGTATTTTTTTAATACTTTTGCCGGTATTGGTTTGATAGTTTTGGGAGATCGACTCATCCCTTCTTCTTTTTGTGTTTCATACAATGCTCGTTTAAAATATGGGTTTTGTAAGGACAAGATAAAAATATCGTCAAATGAACTCAATGTAGAGAGTAATTCAGAAATTTAATAACCAACCACTGGGTTTTTTCTCTTTTCCATTTGGCTGTATTCATATTAGGGATAGTAGAATGAACTCTTTCCTCTCAAGGAATATATATATACACTCAAGAGCCAAAACATCATGACCACCCCCTACATTTTGCAATGAACTCGCCTAGATGACGTGGAAGGCACGTGATCAGGTGGAAGTGGTATTTAACTGGTATTAAGTGGTGGTATTAATCCATGCCAAGGCGGGTTGAAGCTGTGTTGCGCGCCAGAGGTGGGCCAACTCGTTAGTGACAGGTGGTCATATGTCTTGGCTCTTGAGTGTATATCCTCAAAGAAATATGGCGGCCTGATTGCCAATTGGCTAGCGCTCTGGCCATTGATACCACAGGTTCGAATCCCTGGCCGTGATATGGATGTTTGTTAGTGATTCGGAATCCACATAAAACTGTAGGTCCCAGTCTAATTAGAACAAAATGACCGTAGAGCGACAAACCAAAACCAAATCAAGGAATATATGAGTCGTTGGCAAAGTAGGAGACGTAGAGCATGTGAAAACTTATATATATAGGTTTTCACATGATCTATGTCTCATGTTTTGTATTAACTTAACTTAACTTAACTTTAAATCTTAATTTCTTCCGAAACAGCAAATAATGAGGACAAAGTAACTATGCAATGAATTAGATATTTTTGTTAAAAAAATAATTGCTTATAAAAGTAATGTACTGTAATCTTTGTTAATAAAATTGTAATTCTATTTTATAGGCCCATATCAAATTTCACATGATAAGCACAAAAACTTATTTTTGAACAGCAAGAATAAAAAATAAGACAACTAAATGGAAATTAAATTTTAATTAATAAAATAATTTTAATAATAATTTTAATTTTTAAAATTTTAATCAATTAAGTTAAAATTTTGACATGATGTTTATACAACTATACAATTGATGAAGCTGTTTCCTGAACTTGAAACTGTTTGGGCATGTCTGGGATGCTCTAGTTAACATATACCATGATGAAGAGTATGATACATCACTGCAGTGCCTGTATTGCAGTTAGAAGTGATCACCCTCAATGTATTGACAAATGAATTACTGTACTCTATATTACGGTATGTTTCTATTTTTTGAGCATTTTTAAGACAAAAAATACGCATATTGTTTATTGTTTGTACCTAATTTGTGAAAAGTGCTTCATGTTTTTGCCAAATTTCATTAAATTCCAATGAATAGAATTTTCACAATCACAACTTTTCATATTTGTCTTTAATTTGTGGAAATTAGTATAACTATGAAGTGATAATGCCACTCATAAAACAAAATAAATGATTCTAAAATTTGCATACTGCATTCTCTTACTTTCCTGGTTGAAAATAAATAAAATTGTAATTTAAAATTGCTTAATTCGCAGTCTGAAGATTTACTTTCACATCTGTCATTTTGAAAGCAATGAACAAATTATTAAAATAATTTTTTAAAAATAATAAAGTTTGACTTCGGAACAAATCAATTGCTTGTCATTTCCGACAAGTAAGAATGCTACATAATCCTTGTATTACCTTTAATGCTACAGCCCACGTTTAGATGAGATGATTAGTGATATAATAAATTCTGTGTCAAAATATTTTCAGCAATAAAAACGACTTATCAAAGCCTACGTTATGATTTATTCAATGACATTTTCTTGCTTTTATGCATAAACACCTGAGTATTGTTAATGCTAGCGAATGAGAAAATAAAAATTATTGACATATTTGTTAGCTGACTGCAGTTTTTCAAAGCAACCCACGCTCTGTCTTTACTTTTTTTTTTTCAAGCGAACTTAAATATTACAACTTTTTTATAAATACTTGCATAGATAAAAATGTTTTGGTAAATTCTAAGTAGAGATAAATGTACTTCTATGTAAGTTATTGTACTAATGCAATCGTTGTATTAAAATGCAGAACTTGTAACACTCTGTTTAATGTATTTATGCATTTATTTTTCCAAGAAAGGCAGGAAATAATTCTGACCAATAAAAAGTAAAATATTCTAATCAGAAAAATAAAAACAAATCAGAAAAAATGAAACATGGAAAATTTTATTACGAACACAATTTCAGTTGCCATTATTTTTAGAATAATTGATAATTAATTTTATGATAAAAAGACCATGCCAATTCATTTGAGGGCAATAGCTCTATTTTCTTCTAGGCAGTAAAACACATGTGCAGTTTAAAGCAATTTTATATGAAATATTTATTTTTACAATCAAAAATTGTGTCGTCTTTTAGTTATGTATTGGTAAGCATTTCCGAATTTCAGTAAACTTTGTTATTAAAAGGTTGACTTAAAAAAAGGATTTACTTATTAATGACATTTATGGTGGTTAATGAATAGCTAAATTTAAGAATTGATTAATTTATCGCAAAACTATTTTTCTATACTCAATATTTTCTTTATTATTAAAAACACTTTCTATTTCTGTTTTGTCATAGGGAATATGTATATATATTATATATTGCTAAATTTAGTTTAATAATGAGGACAAGAGATCTTGACAGCATCTTCGTTCTGTTATGAGTGACATGAAGATAAAATGTATGAAAACCACTGGATTAACGTATTACAAAATAATAAATTTTTATACTGTTTTAGTCAGTGAGATAATGACAATGTTATCGAATAACTGATGAAAGAAATATTGCCAAATTTTCCTTCTCTTCTATTGCTAAATTTAGTTTAATAATGAGGACATGAGAGTTTGACAGCATCTTCGTTCTGTCATGAGCTACATAAAGATGAAATGCATGAAAACTACTGGATTAACGTATTACAATATAAAATGTTTTTATACAGTTCAGCGAGATAGTGACAATGTTATAGAATAACTGAGGAAAAATGTTGCAAAACTCCCTTCTCTTCTAATGGAATGCTGTGAATAAGAAATATCTATTTATCCATGATGTTAACTCGATACATACATTTTTATACTGTTTTAGTCAGTGAGATAGTGACAATGTTATAGAATAACTGAGGAAAAATGTTGCAAAACTCTCTTCTCTTCTAATGGAATGATGTGAATAAGAAATATCTATTTATCCATGATGTTAACTCGATACATACATTTTTATACTGTTTTAGTCAGTGAGATAGTGACAATGTTATAGAATAACTGAGGAAAAATGTTGCAAAACTCTCTTCTCTTCTAATGGAATGATGTGAATAAGAAATATCTATTTATCCATGATGTTAACTCGATACATACATTTTTATACTGTTTTAGTCAGTGAGATAGTGACAATGTTATAGAATAGCAGAGGAAAATATATTGCAAAATTTCCTTTTCTTCTAAAGGAATGCAGTGAATAACTGTGGTTTAGTTTGTCGCTCTACGGTCATCTTGTGCACACGAGGGCCAAATAGACCGGGACCTACAGTTTAAAGTGGATTCCGAACCACTCCTGAAGAAGAAATATATATTTATTCATTATATTAACTCGATAGTTAGAATTTCAGAGTCAAAAATGTTTCAAACTAAATGTAGCACATTTTATTTTATCATATAATTCATTTTAATAAACGTTTGGTACAAAATTTTTGCTTTATCATTTTTGATTCCTTTGATGCATCCTTTCACTTTAAATATGACCTGGTAGACAATTTTTTTTTTATTGAGAAGGGAAAGAAGGAATGATCCAATACCCTTCTGCAATGATTCTATACGTTTCTTTGTAATACATTAAAAAAAGTTTTTACTTTTTTTCAATTTTTTTTCTTCTTTCTTCTTTCTTTTTTCTTTTTATTTATTTTTTCACCTCATGAACTAGGAAGCAAACCGAACAACACCAGCGAACACTTAAACAAGCTCCCTTCGGGAAAAATAATAAAATAAAAATCGCCTCATCTGAATAGAAAATGCAAAAGGGGGATTGCAAAGATGGGAGGTGAGAAAGTAGCAGCGAATTGCGTTTGAGAACCGCGTGATATACGGGTGAGAAGAGGGAAGTGCAAATCTCCCTTCATATACACTTCCAAACCAATAGAGTGGCTGTATCCAATATCGCAGCTTTTGTAATCGGTACAGATTGCTCGAGTGCTGTTATGTGCAGCTGCTTTCTATTAGTATTATGATAGCAGACCGCAAAATGCCGAGTTCGCTAGCAAGGGTGATGCGCTGTAGGGGTTGTCCAAAATTATGCGGTCGATTTCACCAAAATTTTGGAAGGAACGGGCAATGAACTCAGAAAAGTAATATTTTAAACCTTTAAAAAGTATTTATTAACCCATTAAGGTCTAAACCTTTACCCACTTGAAGAAAACAAGGAATATAAAAAAAATTTTTAAAGTCAATTCCTACTTAGGTCAACAAAGAACATTTTTATTTTAGTTACTTTTTGTTACGTAATTACAATTAATATGAATATGTATATACGTATGACAGAATCCCAATATTAAGTAGCAAAATTGAAAGCGAATTTCCTTGCAATTTTCCATTTTCCTTTCCATATATGGTGTTGTACTATTATTTTTGTTTGGTACTATTTATTTGCTTTCTTTTTTTTTTTTTTTTTTTTCGTTTCTAATTTATGAAGCTGAGGATGGTCCATAATTTCTCATTTTATCTATCTTTTGTAATGCTTCATTATTGCAAGGACCCTTTCCAGTGAGTTTCGAGCAGTCCAGTTCTTCAATTAATTAAATTTAATTACTGAATTAATATTTGAAAAACTGTATTAACATCAAGTGTCATCCACTACAAGTTTAAAAAATGTATTTGAACTTGAGTGGATGAATAAAAAGTATTTTATTACCGATTGAAAATTTGAACAAGATATATAAATACATATAGGGAGAGTGTGAACTAATAGTAGGAATTGAATAAATAAAATTGAGCACTTATAAAAATCTAATTAAGGGAACAAAAGTGAAAATAGAAAATAAATATATGTATAGTATGTATTTAAAGGAGATACAAAATGTTGTGAGTCTGACACTATTACTTTTCCTATCCATGAGCTGCTGCTCCTATTTACTTATTGGAGTACAAGAAACGCTAGATCTACAAATATGTATGCTGAAAGGTTCGTTAAGATAAATATATCTCTGATTTTCTGTCGCGATTAAGCTCGGTGTTTTTAGTTTGCCGACGGGTGTGTAAATTTATAGCCATTTATTACCTATTAAGTGATTAACATCAAAAATATTCAACATCTTCTGTGAGTCTAATTCAGAACCGATTAATAATTTGTTAATTGCTTAACTTAATGGACAGTTGCAGTTTTAATAAATCGATATAGAAAGATTTCTATGCATTACCAACATTTATTATGAATTTACATTATAAATCATCCGCAACAGATCTATCATAATAGAGACAAATGGAGTCAAATCTGGTGCTCAACATTAAAAAGCTTGATAAATCATCGTGTCAACCTCTTATATAAGGTGTACATTTTGGTAGAATAACTCTGTTCCAAAATGAAATTATGTTAGAAGAACAGTTGCCATCTAACGCTGATGGCAACTGTTCTATAACTGAAACACAGCTAATTCAATTTGTACTACATAGAAAATAATAATAAACTTATTTGTATAATGAAAACATACCAAATATGCTTTCAATAGCATATTTCAGGAGATAAATATGCAATGTTGTCAGCTTTGAAATATTCAGCTCATTAACAATATTTAAATGGAATGTTTGAAATAACCACTACCTTTTTCCTTATATAAGCATACGTCAGATACTATAATCAGTTCAAATATTGTAATTGAAAAATTGCCTAATTCAGAACCGATTAGTAATTTGTTAATTGCTTAACTTAATGGACAGTTGCAGTTTTAATAAATCGATATAGAAAGATTTCTATGCCTTACCAACATTTATTATGAATTTACATTATAAATCATCCGCAACAGATCTATCATAATAGAGACAAATGGAGTCAAATCTGGTGCTCAACATTAAAAAGCTTGATAAATCATCGTGTCAACCTCTTATATAAGGTGTACGTTCTACATTTATCACTCAGGAATTTTGACTTGGTAAGAATAACCCTTTTCCTATATGAAGTGACCTGGTGGCCAATTGGCTGGCGCTCTGACCTTTAGTTTCAGGTTCGGGCGATGGCATAGATGTTTGTTAGTGGTTTGGAAACCTACGTTAAACTATAGGTCCCGGTCTAATTAACCCAAAGTGTGCACAAAATGACCGTAGAGTGACAAACCAAACCGATCCATGAGATTTTTCAAAGTTATGTTATGCAAAGCTAAATTACATTTTATATATACATGTATAGTTCAGCAGAATAAAACATAGATTCCATAATAATATGGCCTTTATAAAGTTTTACATACAAATATAACATGGTTCTAATCTTTAAACTTTATTTAGTTTCCATAATAATCTTCATTATTTTTCTACGTTGAGTTTTAAATTTATATTGGCCCATTTATTAATCAACAATACATATATTTTCTAAATATTCGAAAAAATTCCAGAGTATTTGAATGATAGGTATGTGTTGTATACAATCATTTATGTTGAGATTCTAGTCCATATACGTAGGCAGTTTTTAATATCATTTTTTTTTTTCATTTACAAAAGTCATAGTCCTTTATGACATTTTGCCCAAGTGTACCAATTTTAAATTTTGTAACTGGATGTAAGCAAAACAATATATATTGTAACAAACAATATATACTACAACATTACAAATAATAATAACTACAATATAATAATAATAACTAAAATAAAAACAAAACAATAAGTGTTGATATTCGCTTTTACTGCGATTTTTTAAAGTAGATCCATTTATTAATTTCCCTTTTCATGAAAGAATAATATAATTAATTGAATAATCAACAAGGATTTAATAATACATAGGCAATACATCTGTATATCAAATACCAATGCTTGTTAAATTAATTTAAAAATAATAATAAAATAAAATCTTCCTATGTAAATCATGTTTCGTTTGTCGCTCTATCATCTTTTTTTTTTTTCACACTTAGACCGAGACCTACAGTTTAACATGTATTCTGAACCACTAACAAGCATCCATGCCCCCGCCAGGATTCGAACATAAGCCTGTGGTACAAAGGCAAGAGTGCTAGCCAATTGGCCATCAGGCAGCTGTAAATGATGCACATACAAAAAAGTGATTTTTCCTGTTTAGTTTCGGTTTACCGCTCTACGGTCTTGCACACTTTGGGTTAATTAGACTGATACCTACTGTTTAACGTGGATTCCGAACCACTCACAAAGATCCATGCCAGCGTCAGGATTCGAAACTGAAGTCTGTGATACCAACGACCAAAGCGCTAACCAATTGGCCATCAAGCCGCTGGTTTAGTTTTGGAGAATAGAGACAGCATTGGAAAGCTCGACTTTTTAAAATGGATAAATATCAAATTTATCAATAAGTATGAACATCATATTAAAAGTTTTAATTTATAAATAAATTTATAATTGTTACTTAGACATAAAAATTAATATTAATTGAAATGAAGACATTACTGATTTTATTCTTAGCTTAGATTTTTGCTTGGCATTTAAAAAATTTTAAAACAAACTCATATACGTGCCTTGTTTTAGAAGAGGCAAAAATTTCTTCTTAATCTATTCTCAGAAATGATAATTTTGTGTGACATGAATCCATCTAAAATTAGAGATAAGCTGTTAACAGTTTTGCTAAGATAAGAAAAATTATGAATTCAATAAAAATGTATCAAATGTAGCATAATAAAATAAAAAAAAATCAATATGAGATATTAACTGATTTCAAAGCACTGTCACTGCAAGTTTAAATGCAGATAGATACCATGAACAAAAAATAAAAAAAACATTTTATAAAATGGTATGTCAGTCTTCTTGTTTTACCAACACCGCTGTTGAAACAATTTAACGTATTTTAAATAATAAAAGATAGAATGCTGAAATAAAATACAACTAAACTATTAAAGAAAATATTTTACGTGCATTTCAGGGGTGTGTATGATGTAAAATTATTCTTTAGAAATCCATAAGGTGTTTCATTTTAACTTCATTTAATCATATCAAACAAGTGTTATGTGGATTTCAGGGGTATGTAATCATGTAAAATCAATCTTCAGAAATCCATAAATTGTTTCTTTTTAAATTAATTTAATAATTCAACTATTTCTTGTGTATTTTTACACAATATTAATTGCATTTATAATTTTACATAATTCACCGTAAGGATAAAATTATTGCTTATAAGAACAGTTCCAGTTATTGTTTTATGAAGGAAATATAGAAATCTTGCGAATCGCAAAACATCCAATGGGTCTTATAGGTGGAAAGGAATTTAAAAAAAAAGAGCTCAAGAAATTATACAAAATAATTTTAAAATATTCAAATCATTCAATCAAATATTCAAATCAAAAATCACAGATAATCTATTAAAATTCATAATAATTCAACTTTGAGATTCAACAGAAAAATAAAAACAAAAATTTTCCGAATAATAGTTTGTGTTTTATCCCACTTGGTAGACAGCAACATCTAGACCAAGAGCAAGAACCCATTTGGTCTCATGGAAGAAGCGAAATGGTGGGCAGCATCTGTTGTGATGGACCACCCGTAGGTAGAAATCTGACTTGGCTCCGTAATGGTGACTTATTACTCGGTAGGTTTGTCAGCCCTACACCCAACAGTCCTATTAGACCTGTACCTATAGTTTAAAGTAAATCTCGAACCTCTCCAAACATCCATGACACCGCTGGGACTGTGGATCTGTGGCACCAAGTGCCAGAAGAGCTAGTCGCTCGCCCATCATTCCCTCCCGAATAATAGTAAAATTTATTTGTTAAAAAATTCAACGACACATTTTTAATTTAATGGATATAATGCTTACTTTTGTTATTTATTATAATTAATTTAATATAAGTTATCAATAATATGTAAATGAACGTACGATTCACCTAGTACACAACACTTATATTTCTTTTTATCAACTCTTTATAAATTTTAATGTCAAAAGCTACAATGTTTCATCATTTGTATTTGTAACATAAATAACATTTATGAACCTTGCTGTAAATGTAATCTAAAATCTTTTTTTTTTTTTCCTTACAATCTTTAAAAAACAGTTATTCCAAAACCAAAAACGTATGAAACACAAATATTTTGATATCTTGAAAAAAAAAAATTTATTCGTTAAAACACATTTTAGTTTAATGGATATAATGCTTATTTTTGTTAATTATTATAATTATTTTAATATAATTTAGCAATAATGTAACTGGTAGTATAGCTAACAATATAAATGAACGTACGATTCACTTAGTACACAACATTTATATTTTTTTTAATCAAATCTTGATAAAATTTTCAAAAGTTACAATGTCTAAAACTGCAATGTTTCATCACTTGTATCTGTAACCTAATAGCATTTATGAACCTTGCTGTAAATGGAAATTACCCTTTTTTTTTTTTTTTTTGCACAATCTTCAAAAACCAGTTATTCCAAAACCAAAAGCGTAGGAAACACAACTATTTTTGATATCTCGAAAGAAAAAAAAAAAAGGCAAATAAATATGAAATAATTAAAAAATATTTTTCAACTAAGAACTTTTATCGTAGAACGGACAAAGTCACAGATAAACTACTAAAATTCATAATTATCCAATTTTGAGATTCAAGAGAAAAAAAAAAATTAAAGTTTGATAAAATAGTTATAATAAGATAAAATAAAAATTTGCAAAATAATAGTAAAAAAATAATAAAAAATATATATAAATAATAATAATATAAATATAAATAATAATTGAACAACACATTTTAATTTAATGGATAGAATAATTATTGTTATTTATTACAATTAATTTAATATAACTTAGCAATTGTATAACTAGCAATATAGCTGATAATATAAATCAACGTGCGATTCACCTAGCATACTACAACATTTATATTTCATTAATTAAATCTTTATAAAATTTTCAAAACTAACAATGTTTCATCATTTGTATTTGTAACCTAAATAGCATTTATGAACCTAGCTGTAAATGGAACTAAAAAAAATCTTCAAAAACCAGTTATTTCAAAACCAAAAAACGTATGAAACACAAACATTTTGATATCTTGATATTTGTCTCTAGGTAAACTTCCTGTTCATCAATTCCTGATCGGAAGGTTGTGGCATTAGCACTTCTACTCGACCCCTACCGCGGTGAGAGAAAAACCTCCATACATGGAAGAAGTACCTAGATCCACACTCAATATGTATCGGATAAAGATCAACTTTCGAATAAGAGAAGATTTTTCTGTTAGGAGACGGGAAGATCAACACAAACAGTGTGGCCCATATGCCACGGCAGTTTAAAACCGACAACCTCAGAAGAATAAGGACCTGCCACCAGCGTCAGGCCCCTCCTATTGTATTACCAATGTTGGACATATGTCCGGTTGCTTTTTGATAGAAGGCGGGAAATAGCAGTCTTTTCACTAGATAAACCGAGCGACAAATTATTCCTAGTCTTTTTGTGACCCAAAAAGGTGAGACTAACTCCCATGGTGAAAAAAGGGGGGAGTTGTTTTGGATTCCCTCTTTCCAGGGTGCTATCGTATTTTTTGGCATTCGCTATGCTTCGAGTATGGGTTCCCTTTTAAAAATGTAATATGGGTGTTCTGATATTTACCTGTTGTAGTAAAATAGAGGATTTATTAGGGTTTTGTAATAGATCCATGTGAATGAAGGGTAATAAATTTGTATAGCAAATGGTCCCTTCCGTGAGTTTTATATAAAAAATAATATATATATATATATATATATATATATATATAGAGAGAGAGAGAGAGAGAGAAAGAGAGAAAAGTGTGAATAAGTGATCATCAGTGTTGAATTAAAATATTTTAAGAGGCCACAGTACTTGAAAGACAATTCAAATATCAAATTTTTATATTAAATTTTTTTTTTGCTTTCAAGGGATTTGTTATAGATAGATAAAAGATGTTAAGATAAAAGCTATATTTTATTTTTCTTCATTTTTTTAAAAAAATTTAAAACTTTGCTTTTATCTCAGCTTTTTTTTTCATGATGGAAGTTATTAAAATAGATGTTTAATTTTTGTCATTATGTCTTACAATGTGTTGGATAATTCTGTACTTGAATTCTGAATTTTGTTAGATATTTAATTTTTTAAAAAATTCAAAATTAGATTTAGTCGCTGTCCCCCCCCTCTTCCTCAGGGTGTGAGAGAAAATCTTTCTAAACAATCAATAATAAAGTTACAAATTGTATTCAGTGCACAATACTATGAAAAGATACTATGATACTATGATTTAAAATATCTAAATTGTAAACAATTTTTAAATTTAATTGAAAAATTTTTCAAATAAATAAATTTATTTATTTATTTGAAAATAATATTTTTTCCTAGAAGACATTTTATATCTACTAAAATGAGGTACATTGGGAATAACTATTTTAAATATAAAATTTTAAAAACTACGTTGATTTTATAAAACGTGCTTTATTTTTTAAAATAAAATTTTAATCTGATTAAGTATAGTATTTAAATAAATATTATTTAGTTGTTTTTATTTTTTGGCGCATAATTTGCACAAGACTCATGAAAAATTCATTTAAAATTTAGCAATTTCCCCCCAAAAAATGTATCTTCTTCAGATTTACTAATTGAAACAATAGTAAAATGCAAAAAGATAATTATGCTGAAATAATACTTAGCTGTTTTATTTTTTGGTCCATAATTTGCTCAAGACTCATGAAAAATTCATTTAAAATTTAGCAATTTTTCCAAAAATGTATATTCAGATTTACTAATTGAAACAATGGTAAAAATGCAAAAAGATAATTATGCTAAAATAATACTTAGCTGTTTTATTTTTGGTCCATAATTTGCTCAAGACTCATGAAAAATTCATTTAAAATGTAGCAATTTTTCCAAAAATGTATATTCAGATTTGCTAATTGAGACAATGGTAAAATGCAAAAAAGATAATTATGCTGAAACATTTTATTTAAAATGCTAGTAAATAGGAAGTGATACAGTTAATAAAAAAACGTTTTTTCACAACTAAATGTTTATAAACAAAAAAAGTTATCACAACATTTTATAGTGATAATTTTTTTTTACGTATAACGATACCATAAAATGTAAAATATGGTAAAATAACAAATCATAAAAAGCGAGAAAATCAATTATCAACAACTTCATTAACAACTTCATTATCAACAATTTCATTATCTTTGATCTTGATTGACTTGATTCTAAAATGTTTTTTTATACCTTTTTACGAACGAAAAACATTTAGAAATTTTAAACTAACTATTTGAAGTATTTTTTTTTGCAATTTTATTATTAGTTAGCGAATAACCCATGAGGTATGCTTTCTTTATCTTATCACAACAATATTCTAATTTAATAAAAACAAATACTTGATAAAAAGTGTTTGAAAGTTTGAACGTTTTGAGTTGAGGATTTTATTTAATATGGAAAATATTTCTTAATTATAGTAAAAAATTAATCTGAAGCAGACTGACTAAATCGCTTGAAAACTTGTGTTAGATTTATTTATGCTTAAAAATTTGCTTTAATATATATATTTTTAATACGAAAATTATTCTATTTAATAAACCACACAGTATTAGTAAGAATAAATGAAAATTTTTTTATCTTAAATTTTTTCAATATCTTTACTCATTTCCTGAAACCATAACGTAAATCATATATATATATATATATACATATATATGATTCAAGGTATGGTTCGTTATCATGTTATGGTATGTTGATCATATTATATATCATAACGTGTTACGAACGTTACATACCATAACATGATTTCTGTTGTACACGCTATGGTATAGATATATATATGAAAAAAAACTTTTGTGAAACATTGCTTGTAAACTAAAATAAATATTTTTCTTTAATCAAATCCTTTTACATCATACGTGATGGGGAAAAAAAAAAAGACCAGAAGCATGTTAGAAACCCATAGCTGTCAGTAACATTTATGAGAACGAGTTTTCAAGTTTAGATAAACATCACGTCCTGAAAAGACTTACAGGAGAACCTAAACCATAAGCTAATTCCGAATCGATGCACATTGTCAAAAATTTCTTAGCAGCAATTCCCCAACAGTAAATCCAATTCCGTTCTTTCTTATCCATTTTTAATACCAACCAGATCAACGGTGGGGGGGGAAAGCCAAAAGACCTCCTCCTCCTCCCTCCCCCTTTCAAAAAAAAAAAAAAAAAAAAAAAAAAAGGAGAGAAAAAGAAAGAAAAAGAAAGAAAGAACTGCCAAAGTTATAAGCTTACATTGGCAACTGCTGTCAGGGTCACAAAGACTTCTCAGCGACGACCAACCAATGGATAGGGTGTAAGGCTTCCTAATACACTTTCACGCCTGTCTGTCACAGATCGAATGCACTTATTGTAGGGGGAGGGGTCGAACAAATAGGTTATGGTTCGCATATTGCCATTGTTGGCCCTCTGGCTGGCAAGTCCATTGTTGAGAAGTTGGGGATCGCTGGGGTCGCGACAATGATTTTGGGATAGATGGAAAATAGGTAGTTGCTGTTATCGTTTCCGAGTTTACAACCGAAACCAATTTTGTTATTAAATACAGGATTATTATTATTTATTATTTTTTTTTTTTCCTACTTCTTTTTGCTTTCTTATATTTTTTGGAAGGTAAAGAAGATAATCGATTTCAAGTATATTCTGGATTTAGGTAAAGTAAACTTAAATAAATGTATTTGTTTTATGAAAAATTTGATGTTTAAAATTGATGATAAAAATCCTAACCATTTAAATTAAAGTAAATGTTTTTGATTTACAATAAATAAATAAATAATAAAAATATAATAATAAAAAATAATAATAAAATAAAAATAAAAGTGAAAAGTAAATAAAAATAAAATAAAATATTAAAAAAATAAAAATAAAATAAAATAATAAAAATAAAAGTAAAAAATAAATATAAATCAAAAATTAAAAATTATAAAAATAAAAAATATAAAAATATAAAAATATAAATTAAAATAAAAAATAAATATAAATAAAAAAATATACAAAAATAAAAATAAATATAAAAACAAAAATAAGATAAATAAATGGTTATTTTTAGGAGATTATAACATTATTATGGGCAATTACATCAAAATAATAAAGTCAGTTATGAAAATTTGATATTTAAATATTTTAAGAGATTTCACATACATGAATTTGAGTAAAGAAAAAAATATAGATTTAAATAGCGCAAAATCGGCTTTTCAAATTAATGAAATCTTTTTTAATACATTTAAGGGCATTTATTTTTTGATATAAAAACATCATTTAGATTTGGGGAATGAATTTCATTTTTGAATATATTATTTTTTTCGATTCAAAAGATAATTTTCTAGGGCAAAAGAATCATTACTTTTTTTTTGAGATATTTTAATAAAATTGAAAATATAAACTGTTTTTAAAACGCAAATATTCTCTGAAATGGGATAAATTATTTTTGTTCAGAAATTGAAAAATATATAATATATTATATAAAATTATGTAATAAATATTTTCCAATTTCTTGTTGGAAGAAAAGCATACAATTATTATAATATTCCATATAACATTAAAAAAGATCATCAGCTGATTTTTTAAAAATTAAAAATAGAAATAAACGCATAGTAATAAACGCATTGAAAAATAGCAATAAACGCATTTTTGTGTAAAAATAATTTTTTAATTTATTTTATCGAAAATATTGAAAAAAAGGTTAATTCTTAAAGAATGAACTGTTTTACATTTTGTCTTCTTTTACAGATATGTGAAAACTAAACGTAAATGCCTAATACTTAAACAGCACCTTAAATGATGGATGATTATATTGAATCTGTGTTGAAATGCAGTAGATATCATATCTATAATAAAATCCAAAAAAAAAAAAAAAAATATAACAATACAAATTAAATTTTAAAGCATAAAAAAAAAAAACATACTTCAGTTCTTAAATTGAAATTTTTTGAAAATCCAACATTGTTAGAGAATTACTCTCTCATTTATAATATTACTGTTTTTAAACATCATTATTTTCTAATTTTTATTTTTAATGGGATTAATATGCCCATCGATTGTAATATATTGTACATAAATTCAGACTATAAGTTTATTTAAAAACTATCATAAAAGAGTTGTAATATTTTCATATCATTCCCAGAATACATTATTATAGTGTTTTTGATTGATTAATCTAATTCATAAAGTCGAATGTTTGCTTGATAGAATGTATCAGCTGTGCGTGTGTTAATATTAATATTTCTGTAACTTGAAAATAGCTGAATATTTCTTATAACTTAAACAATTAAAAATTATTTTTGTCTGGATAAAAAATAATTAAAAAATTCGAATTAGTTCTTTTCTTAAAATATAAAAGCAATAATTTTTTTAATAAAATAAATATTTTGTAACGCTCGAATCGTAGTTCAGGGGTAACTTACGCAGGCAGAAGGAATCAGGTTTAAATCCATCAGGGACATGAATTGTAATCACTGCTTTCAGAAATGAGGAGTCCCGACTGTGACAACGTGTGTAATGAGTATCGCAGCGATGATTACAAGTTTTTTAAATTTTCCCCGTACAAGATGCAAATCCGGGGATGTTACCCTTAAAAGTCTTGCCGGATAATGTCATAATGTCGTGTTTGTCTCCTCAATGTCCTTCAGTGCTGGAAGGGCAACCCATGAGTGCTCATAGATGGAGGGAAACGTGAAGCTTCTATTGTGATGGAGCACACGTAGGTAAAAGTCTGGCTTAGTGTCGCTGAAGAAGGAGGGCAATACCGTCCAGGGGGACTTTTAGGGGAAACCACCCCGCATATGCATATCGTAGGGAGAAAACCAGAAAACTTCTACCAGGTAGTCTGACTAGCGAGGCAAAACACTGAACATTACAAACGCTATCAAGCCTCCTCGTTTTTTGAAACAGTGCCGACAGCAAAACTGCCAGTGGATTGAACATCAGATCTGTTGTTGCGGCTTCTTATCTTATCCTACCAATAGGAACGAACCAGTAGGGAATCATGGTTGAAGGGAAAGGGGGTAGCTTCTGTTATGATGGAATACCCGTAGATAGAAGTCTGACTTGGCTTCGTGACGCTCTACTGTCATATGAGACAGGGATCTACGACTTAAAATGGATTCGAACCACTACAAAAAAGGCCGGGACTCGAACCTGAAACCTGTGAGCACCTAGCGCCAAAGCTAGCTAGACACTCGGCCATTCACATTAGCTCTAATGCTCACCAATGCCGTGCTTTGCCACTGAGCCACGAGTCTGGCAAGTCATACTATAATGTAATAATATTATTCTTGTATAACATTGTATTTTTAGAACAAAAACAGTGTTTAATTGTTAAGAAATATGAAGCTTGAGATTGCATAATGGACGCCAAGCCATATTTGGTAGTAAATGATAAACCTTATTACACAGAATTGAAAACCATGCATAATAATGTTTTAATCGGATTAATTCAAGCATGACATAAAGCCAAACTAGCACCGATTCGAGATTTGAATAACAAGCAGTGGATAAAAAGATGCATCTTGCATGTTCATTAAAGAAAAGCAAAAAAATATGCACCTTATACGACGGGGAAACGATAAGTATATATTGATTAAAGTTTTGAATAAGTTTTTAGTCGCTATCAGCGGTTACAGATGTTTTCAAAAGATTTTCTTTTATACAATTACGCACTGGGACACAGCAGATGTTTAACCAAATTACTTGCGATTAACATCTTACCGCGTGTTTTAATTTTAATGTCATTTGTATTAGTGTGATTATTGAGGCTTAACTCTTTTTAAGTAATGTAATTCATCACTGGAGACCATTTATTTTCCTCTTACTGACATGAGATTATACATGACACGGCAATTAGCGATTTATAACTTATGTCGGTACCAAATCAAATAATCGCTGAGCAGATGCTGGAATCAATCGCGAATTTTAACGGATAAAAAATAAAATTCCTGCGAAATAAAAGAATTTATTTGTGGAAACTGGAAAAAAGTAAATTAATTCATTTCCTCTATGACACAATCTGGCTGTGTTACGAGATTTGAATGTCAATTAGCGGATAATAAATAAACAAGTCATTACATTTAAATTTGAATTAAAATAACCCAGTATATATTGACAGATAATTTTTGTAGATTATCAAAGTAAGTTAATATGCAAAATGTAAATAAAATTTCAATTTTTATTATTAAGATATGTATATTTTTTATTTTTTTAGTCGTCATTTTATTTTATGTATTAGTCATCATGTATTGGATTTAGACATTAAAAGTCATAAAATCTTGAACACGTGATCTTTTTAATTTATTACGAACTGTATATACTAAATATGTTTTTTTTAAATTTGTTTCAAAATTTTTAATTGCAGAAAGCATATAAAAGAGCTTATGATGTTTGAAAAGGCTTGAAATTTCTTTGAATACAGAATCCTATTAAAAGCAAATAAATATTATGATACTTTTTCAAAAATAGGAATAATAAATTTTAACAATTCGTGGTGGAATTAAATTTTTTTTTTATAAATTCACTGATCATAATACGCTTGCGCAGTAAGAGACATTTATCACAGCATATGCACGATTATTAGCTTCTGCTTGACAGTATGCAATGTTGTTTGCAGTAATACAGATCCCACCAAAAGTAACGCAAGATCATTATATTTGTCAAAAAATGAGCATAAGTCTGCAGAAATGCACCGATTGCGTACCATTTATGACCATAAAAGGCGACGGAAATATTTGTGCTATACCGTACCATAAAAAGTGATGGAAATAACTGCGCTGATAGCAACTGCTATACCGTACCCTATAATCACAAATTTCCCATCAGAACTATTTAATACCCTTATACTTCCAACCTTGAAAAAACTGTTATTTCAGCGATGAAAATAATGATGCCGTACCCTAAAAAGGGAGGCTCACTGTACCCTAAAAAAGGGATGAAATTTTACAATCTTCAGTTCTGGACTGCGCTGATAATTGAACACTAAGACTATTGAATTTTATGGAAATGATAAGATGAAAATTATCTAAACCTGATTGGGGTGATCTAAACCTTTAGGGTGAAAATCGTCAAAATATTTTATCCAGGAGTGTCAAAAGTGCTTATAGACGAATGGTGGTTACGTAGGAAATAATTAAGTTGCATATGGAATTATTCATATAATTTTGTTAATTTTTACAAAAAAATATTTATTTTACTTTAATTTAATTTGTTTACACAATTTGCAATTTCATTTGATTGAAATTTTAATAATCTGTGTTTCTCTAATCACAGATTGCAATAATTATACAAAATTACTTTTCTTATTACTTAAATTGGTTCATATCAATCAGTTTCTCATTATACGTCATTATTAACTCTTGAAATAATATAAATTATACTTACTCCATTCTTATAAAATATATTTTGGAATAATATTCCTTTACGACTAGTTTTAGTGTCTTCTTCCTCAAAGATTCACAATAACTTAATGGCTAATATTAATAGACAATTACCTTACAATCATCTAAACCAGAAAATTGCTTCTGGGCTTTTAAAATCAAAAAAATGAACTGCTTCTTTTGTTATCAACTCGTAACAATACGTTAAATTATTCTTGTTTTAAACATATTTCAAATAGTACTAATTAAAATGCTCCTCACATTTATTTTATTAATAAGTTTCACTTTATATCGACTCCTTAACTTTTTTATTCTAAACAGGTACAGGACAAAATCTTCTAGCGGGATAAGCTAATCAACAAAGCGCATTAAAAAAATTAACATCTTACCGCGAGATTAAGATTAGAAACTATAAATATTGCAACATAAAAACCTTTTGTATGAAACAGATAAATTAATTGAATTTTAAAAACGTTTAATATTTTTGGATTTATAAAGCTGTGAATGTTTAGCTTACAACTATACATTTATAGTAGAAATAGGAAGTTTTCTTTATAATCCATTTATACGTTCTTAAAAATAATTTCTTCGAGTTTTTTTTTTTTTTTTTAATGATCTCTGCTTAAATTTGAAATATTAGATCTTAATTTTGATTTTATTACGACATTTTAACATGATTAGTTAAAAAAATGCATATATATCTTTTTGTTATAAGCTAATAACAGATATTTCCATGCTATTAGCATAATTTTTTTAGCAAAGATAAAGCAAAATTATTTTACAGTTATATATTTGTATTTATTTATACATTCATATATTATATCCCAACTTATTAATTTACAACTATAATTCTGGAAACCTCGCAAAACTACTAACATATTCGCATGCTACTTAACAAAACTTTTTATATCAATAGTAAAGCAAAATTGCAGTGTTTGATGCAGACAAAGTTGGATGTCATATCTAATTGTGTTTCATAAGTAATATTTTTAAATCCTTTTAGTCTGTTATATGCAGATTGTTAGGCTTACATTAACTACAAGATTTCAACAGGATGTATTCTTTTGCATAAACAATATCTCCTATACATTTTATGTTTAAGAGAATGCCCTAGTTTTGGAAAAAATCACATATACATCGTACATCACATAAATACATGTGCATCCCATTTTACAACTATAATTCTGGATACCTCGAAAACTAATAACATATGAACATATTCGCAAGCTACTTAATAAACCTTTTTTTTTTTCTGACAAAGTGTAAAGTAAAATTAAAGTGGTCGACAAAGACAAAGTTTGATTTCATATCTAATTACAGTGTTTCACATTTAATATTATAAAATTATTTTAGTCTGAAATATGCGGATTGTTGGATCTACAAGATTTCAATAAGATACATTCTTTTGAATAAACATTTATGTTTATGCAATAAATGATATGTTTTCTTATGTTATAAATGCAATATGCATTTATTTTTATGCAATTTTATGTTATTTCTTCACTTATATTTAAGATGATGTCCTAGTTTTGGAAAATTTCACATATACATTCCCCAATTTGTGTATTTTACAACAATAATTCTGGAGACTTCGAATCCAATTTTGTTCTGTTACTATCTAACAAAGTATAAGCAAGTAGATCTACTACGCCCAAAATTCTAAGATACTTAACTTTCTATTTACACTAATTTTTTTTCACTATTACAATGTAACGATAAAAGTGATATTTTATAATAACAAAAAATTGATAGTTCAAAGGAAAGTACCGCTGTTCCAACCGCATGTGAATTTTGTCGTCCGGTGCCCACCACTGCGTTTTTATTCTCTTCAGAAATTCTCCTGCGCTTCGACCCTCCCCTTTTCGTTGTCTTAATGATGCGATAGATTCGATTTAAACACCACTTTCGAGAATCATTTACCATCATAAGTCGGTGAAATTAAACCAATGCCTTGATGTAGGTAATACCTAATTACAGCGTCGATAACATCTCCAAGAACACGAAAACAACAAAAACGAAAGAAAGAAATGTTTAATGATGTTAGCTCACCTCTCCTTAAAATTTTTTCTTCTTCTTCTTCTTTTACAATCGTATTAGGATCGTGAGCCTCCACTTGACCTAGGAACTAGGTCCTGAACGCTGTGGCTCAAAAATTAGCACTACTGCTGTTGTTACTTTTTGGATTATCAGTCCGAAAGCTAAATCTCACCGTCTTAAGATTTTTGCAAGAAAAATGTCTCTGATATTCATATTGAATAAAAAATTTTAATTTTTAAATATTTCTTTTGAAAACTGTTTATAAACTAATGTAAAATAGGTTAAAATTTACCGGGATTTGATCCTTTGTTTTAAAAAGTTACCAATATTTTGACCAATTACAAATGACCAGTTTGACCAATTACCAATGACCAGTTTGACCAATGTTGTTACCAAATATTGTTATCAATGTTTTGAAAAGTGTTTAAAAAGTTTTTCTTTTGAAAATTGTTTATGTATCTATTTTTCATTAAATTTACCAGGATTTATTCCTTTGTTTGAAAAAAAAGTTACCAATGTTTTGACCAATTACCAATGACCAATTTGATCAATGTTATTATCAATGTTTCGAAAAAGTGATTAACCATTAGGGAATTTTAAGAGTTGATTTTTAATGTTGTAATGCTAAGAGGGAACCTGATGGCCGAGTGACTAGCGCTCTGCCACAATGCGGCCCTAATGGCCAATTGGCTAGCAATGTGGCCTTTGGTACCACAGGATTCAGGTTCGAATCCTATCGTGGCATGGATGCTTATTTATGGTTCGAAATCCATGTTAAACTGTTGGTCCCGGTTTTAAAAAGCCCACAAAGTGTGCCCAGAAGGACCGTAGAGCGATAAACCAAACCAAATTTCGGTGACACAGGTTTTGGGTTCGAGTCCTATGGTAGTAATTCAGCTTTGTGGATTTTAGTAACTAAACAGATATTGAAAGTAGAAACTCAAGTGGCTAAATTAACACTGAAAGTAGTAACTTTAATAACTAAACGAATATGCAGGATGCGGTAGATGCAAACATGCTTTATTTGAAGCACGTGTTATTAAAATAATAATGCTTTAGTGTAATTAAAGAATTTGAATTGTTACTAAGTTTTCAATGATATTGAGATAATTAAAATATGTAGTAAAACATTATTAATATGTCATCTCTTTTACATGTCTCCCTGTGTAATTGACGATTTTTTCCTCAGGGATTTTTAAAGGTTCTTTTGGCTTCTCATATAAATTGGAGAAAGGCATATTTCAATGATATTGGCTGTATAAAGAGGCTTCCATTTTTATTTCGCATTTATCAATGGATATCTTTCAGAAAATTACATAGGACATTACATTTATTTACATAGAAAATATTTTTGTTTTGTGTTAAGATGCAAAAACGTACATTTTAATGGAGAAAAATTAAACACGCATTTAATTATTAAAGTTCAGTAAAGTGAATGTTAATAAGGGCCTGATGGCTAAGTGACTAGGGCTGTGGATTTCAATTTTTTTTTTCGGTTTGATTTCCGGCGTTGCCATTGATGTTTGTATGATTCGGAATCCACTTTAAACAGTAGGTCCCGGTCTTTATGACTGTTGGGCGTAGGGCTGACAATCCTACCTCATAAAAAAAAAAAAGAAACATCTCCTGTTTCGGAATCTGCCAGTAGGCAGACGACCTTGGCCTACTATGAGGCTGTTGCCACAATGAAGAAGTAGAAATCGAAAAGAGGCAAAAGAAGCTCTAAAAACTAAATAAAATCAACTACTATAAAAAAATTCTACTTACAAAAATTCTTGAAATATTTCTTCTTAAATACAATATGCACACTTTTGTAAGTTTAGATTCGAACTATTAATTTTCAGGTTCGTTTCAATAATGTTTTTTAACTTTTGAAATAAAAAAAAAATTGATCAATTTTCTGATTAATTTTGAATAGAATATATTACTTTCATTCCACGTTACAATTTGTCGCATTCTGATAGATTAGAATTCAATTTATTCTTTTTTAATTTATAAAATTCGATTAATAAACATACTAAAATCTAACTAATTTACAAATCTAATCTATTAAAACGTAGTAAAAAGTCTACCCATAAAATTTCTGGAAATATTTTTTCTGAAATATAATATGTAAGTTTAGATTCGAACCATTAATTTATCATGTTATTTTCAATAAAGTTTTTAACTTTTGAAATAAAAATTTGATCTATTTTCTGATTGATTTTGCTCGGAAATATATTACTTTCAATTCACGTAACAATTTACTGTTTACTGAAAGATTAGGATTAAATTTATTCCTTTTTAATTTACAAAATTCTATTAGTATTTTGGTTGTTATTGATTAATCTGTTGATAATTTTATATTGCATGTATAATGAGTTTTTTTAACCATTTTTTTTTTAAATTTAAGTATGCATTAAATGCTTCCTGCCCACGAATAAGATTTATATCACATTTTTAAGAATCTTCAAATTGTAACAAATAAAAAAAAATTATACGTTTATGAATTTCGTAAAGAAAATTATGGTATTGTTAAATACTTCCAATCCCGAAATCAATTTATAGATAAGTCCTTGTTTATTGACTGCTTAGATATCTATCTTGTTTTTTTCTACGGATTTAGATTTGCATCTTGCTGTAATTTATATGTTATTTGATGTATAGAAAAGTAGAACAAATTTGTGTTTAAGGTAAATTTCAAAGGTATTAAGGCTATGGTTTTCAACATCAGTGATTTAAATAATTAATCATGGCAATCGATCATATGAGTTATGGGTTGAAATGTTGGTTTGTCAAAACAAATTTCTGAGATATGATAATATTTTGTTTTTTAATACAAGCAAAAACAATGTCGTTTTCTTTACAAAAAAAATGGTTATTTTTTAATAATAATGTTTTGCATGGTGGGTGATTGCACTAGATAATTCTTTGTGATACAATGAGCAGTCAGAGGTTTCGGCATGGACTAATAGAATCATTAATAATTTGAATCAGTAGAAAAATCGGTGATATAACATGGATAGGCTTAAATTTTGAATACCATACATCACGCAATTTAATGAAGTGAATTCAGGATATTAATATTGAAATTTCAGACTGGCCATCACAGCTTCCAGCCTTTAACCCAACCAAACATTTATATACCTTTTAAAGCTAAAGTTATATTAACATTTAATAAGTTCCAAACATTTTTTGAACGCATCCAGGAAGTATGTGGCAGGTTATTGCAAATTAATATTTTGCATAATCACAATAATTTATGTTGCCATAAATTTCAAGGCCAATATTATCCCGTTTTAAAACCTGGGTAATTATTTGTCCGTGATTAATGATGAAAATCAGGTAAAAATGAGGTATCTTCTAAGTTACGTATAAAAAGAATTGTAACATACATAATTTATTAATATTTATGACTAACATAACTATTTGTTAAGAAACTATTTCATAATATTTAAGTTTTTAAGGATTGTTTTATGCTTTTGTTTAAGGTTGTGAATTGTTTTCATGAAAATTTTATCAAAAGACATATTTAATGTTTAAATAATTTAATTTATTAAATATATTTTTATTTCAATTGTTAAATTAAACTCATAAATATATAGTAAATATGATATTAAATGTTAATGTTTTATAATATTGTTTTAAACTGTGTGTGTGATGTTATATTAAAAATTATTAAAATTATCGAGTTAAAATATTAAAAAATTATCGAGTTATAAATTTTAAAAACATTTGGATGAAGTATAATCTGAGGTTATGTATAAAAGAATTATGACGAATTCTTTTTCATCATTACTATTTTTGCACAAAAATATGATACTTATTTATACATAAGGATTTCATTTTATGCAGTTACAAAATAAATCTAGGATTTCAATTCTTATGAATCAATTTCAATTAAAATTGAATCCTACTTTTCCAGTTGCTGATAAAAACCTTAAAATAACTGGAAATCGTCCTCCAAGAGAATTTGCGGCTTGATGGCCAATTGTCCAAAAATAAATCAACTTCATTAGTAGTAAAAAATGTAATAAACTGGTTGCATAAGTAATATTATCCCCATATAAAAAGAGAAAAATAAGGTTGATCTACGTACATAGTAAATTTCAACAAATTAAATTTCTCGACTTTTGTTTCATCTATTGCAACTTTATCAAATTGAGAACATTAGTTAAAAAGCTATTTTAATATATTTGTTACAAAATTCCAACAGTAAGACATTTCTTTAAAGAAAATGGTGAATTCCGCATTAGATAAATCTAACAAATCAGGCAGAACCGGCAATGGAACTAAAAATAAAAAACAAAGTGCACATCACAGAGTGGGTGGAAAGTGAGATTTGCAGTTGAATTCCGCGATTTTTCTTTTATCTATTGCAATTTTATCAAACTGCGAAAGTTAATTAAAAGCGATATTAATTTATTTGCTGCAAAATCAACAGTAACACATTGGTTTTAAGAAAATGGCGAATAAAGTAAATTTCAACAAGTTAAATTTCTCGAATTTTTTTTCTTCTATTGCAAATTTATCAAACTTCAAAAGTTAAATTAATATCGCTTTCAATTATTTGCTACAAAAATCCTAACTGTAAGACAATCCTTTAAAGAAACTGGTGAACATAGTAAATTTCAACAAGTTAAATGTCTACAATTAAATTTCTTGACTTTTGTTTCTTCTATTGCAATTTTATCAAACTGTGAAAGTTAATTAAAAGCGATATCAACTTATTTGCTACAAAATCCCAACAGTAAGACATTACTTTAGAGAAACTGGTGAATTCCGCAGTAGATAAATCTAACAAATCAGGCAGAACCGGCAATGGAACTTAAAATAAAAAACAAAAGTGCACATCACAGAGTGGATGGCAAGTGAGATTTACAGTTAAATTTCTCGATTTTTGTTTCTTCTATTGCTATTTTATCAAACCACTATACTTAATTAAAAAGCGATATTAACTTATTTGCTACAAAATCCCACCAGTACGACATTACTTTAAAGAAACTGGTGAATTCCGCATTAGATAAATCTAACAAATCAAGCAAAACTGGCAATGGAACTAAAATCACAAAAACAAAAGTGCACATCACAGAGTGGGTGGCAAGTGAGATTTGCAGTTGAATTTCTCGAGCCTTTCCCCCTTCGTAGAGTGTGTGGAAGTTCGATTTTTCCGACTGTCGGCGTTTTCGAGAGAGCCAAAAGCAAAAGGGCGGGAGGTTGGCCAAGCGCAAAGAGAGAAAAGATCTGACGGGCGGATTTCTCTCCCTCTCTTTCTCTCTCCAGTCAATCCCCTCTCTCTCTTCTTTTCTCTTTCGCTCTCTCTACCAACAAGGCATCGGAGCCTCTTGTTGCTCTTAATGTATTTTCGTGTTCGACTTCGAAGGCGGACACGTGTTCCAAAGAGTCGACACTATGATAGACTTCGGTTCTGTTGATGCCTTACACGGTTTTCCACTATACCCGGGAGTAAGGCACATTAAGGAGACGTCAGGTTTTTGTTGGCTTGTCGGGAACTTGTTCAACGTAATTTTGAGAAGCTGCGACATTTGTCTCCGGCTCCCGGCTAACTGTTTCCAGGAGAACGGTGTCACAACCCTCCCCCTTCGCTGCTTGACACTCGGCAAGCAAGCAACCCCCTCTCTCTCTCTACCATCACCTGTCTCCAGAAAATGGGGTCCTCTTTCCCCTAAATGGTCACGGATTGAGTAAATTCGTTGTCGCTCGTTAGAATGGAGCTTCTCTGTTTTTATACGAGCGTTTTGATTGATCTCCAAAGTACCGCCTTTCGCTTTTCATTACCCTTCCGAATGGCGACATCGCTTCAAAGTGTGTCCTCTAAAGAGCTTCTGTCACAGAAGGAAGCCATGTTTTTAAAAGCTAAGGGTTTGTAAAAGAGTGCGACGGATTCGGTATGGAATTCTGTGCGATGATGGATGATGTTCTTTTTTTCATTGATGTACATCAAAGAAAATTTATTTCGTAAGAGATTTATTTTTTGTTTGTTTTGCCACTAAGCTAATGCAACAAGATGTTTTATACAGAAATAAACCAGATTTCATAACCGTCCATTAGTGGAAGTTTTTTTTTTTTATTCTTTTGAAAGAAAATAAAGTAGTGAATGGAACAGCACTTGTAGGGTATTATTGAAGTAAAGACACGCTTTTGAGAACTACTACAGATCGGGAGTTTAAAAATGCATGGTTATGTTTAGTGAAAGAATTTGATGACAGGAAGTATGATGTATAGTGATTTTTGTGAAGAAAGATTGGAACACAAAAAAGATCGCAACTCTTTGAAGTCTTAGCTATGTCGAGGAACTTTACTAATCAATAAATTTTTTTCAGATTGAGCATTTGCTGAATAGAGAATCTATTCAGCAAATGTAATTTTCTATGAGGCTGCAAGTTTTGACATCTTGATACGAAAAGGAATCAGCGATAGGTAGATTGTTGCAATGCGATTTCATTAGAGAAAATTAGCAAATTAATCATATTGAGATAAATTGCGAATTAACTAATGAATCAATTTCAAAATTATTTAAAAAATTAATAATGATTTAAATGACTCAATGTAAGGTTGTTATGTATATTTACCAATATTGCTTGTTAAATGGATTATAATATTTTTGTGAATTGTGATTAGATTATAATAAATTTGAATTATAATGTATTTAAAAGAATCACAACACAAAGATCGCAACTCTTGGATATCTTAGCTGTTTCGAAAACTTTAATAATCAATGAAGTTTTTAAGGTTCACCATTCAGCAAATGTAATTTGCTATAAGGCAGTAAGTTTTGAAATCTTGATAAAAAAAGAAATCAGCGATAAATAGGTTGTTGCAATGTGATTTTATTACAGAAAATTAATTAGCAAATTAATTAATGAATCAATTTCAAAATTGTTACAATAATAATCATTATTACAATTTAATAATGATTAATCAATTTCAATAAAACAACTGCTATAGTTTGTGAATAAAACTAAATTTTAAATAAAAGAAATAATTAATTATTTTATAAAGTTTATGAAAATATCCTATTCCAAAAAATTAAAAAAAAAAAATTTGACGATGAATTTCTCTATTAAATATATTACAAACTCACAAATTCATACATCAAAATCAAATCTTTTGCATCAAATCAAATGTATCATCTAATCAAATGCACATTTTACATTAACAAACGACAATAAGCTATTAAACAAATCAGTTTCAATAAAACAGCTGCTATAGCTTGTGAATAAAACTAAAATTTAAATGGAAGAAATAATTAATTGTTTTATACAATTTATGACAATATCATACTCCAAAATAAAAATTAAAAGAGTCAAATTTTTAATGATGAGCTCCTCCACCATATGTTTTACAAACTGTCAAACCCATATATCAAAATCAAATCTTTTGGATCAAATCAAATGTATCCTACATCAAATCAAATGCACATTTTACATTACACAAACGACAATAAACTATTAAACAAATTAATTTCAATAAAACAGCTGCTGTATTTTCTACTCTTATATTATAAAATCATTAATCAAGATAATTGGCAGATTAGAATCTACGTGTAATCACAACCTTTCATTTTTTTTCCTTCATAAAGTAAAGTTAGGCCACCACAATTGTAACCACACCTTTCTGTAAGTATGAGTACGAATCACTACCTGTACGTGAACCACCTACAAGGACGGCGAACTCCTAAAAGCATAGCATTAGGAACCCACGGGATTATTTAAAATCCTATATTTTTATTGGCATGTATTCATAAATCAGATACTGTATTTTTAACCTAATAATTAAATCGCACGCAATAACACTTACGAACGAGATCTTACCCATTTCCCTGCACTTTAAATGCAATTTGGCACAACTTTTATTTGCAAAAATCTCGTTAAAGTCCATGATATAAATCTTGCTTGATAATTTAAATTGAAATCATTTTAAGAATCATTATAACAATTATTGCAATCATAAAAACGCGTAGGACTCCTAAAATGTAAAGATAGATACTGATTGTGTAAATTTTTTGACAATTTTCAGATCTTGCTAAGCATAAATAAGTTCAAATCATCAAAATTTTTAGCATTATTATTTTATATTATAATGTTACGATTATTTAAGAGCTTTTTGAATAACGTAATATAATTAGCAATATATGCAAAGTAATATTTATTAAAAACAATTTTTTTAGAAAAGGCAATTTCATTTGAAAATTTTTCACATTTTTAAAATGAAGGGTCAGTTATATTTTAATATATTTAAATATATTCTCAAAACAGCTAGTGTCTTTAAAAAGAGATGGCTTAATTTTTTTTTAATTTTGTTTCTGTACAAAAATGAAAACTATTTTATGAAAAACCATTTTTTTCCAGTGTTTTACATAAAACATTTTGACTGACGTATTTCAAATGTATGTTCTTAAAATTAAGCATTATTGGTTAATAAAAATATCTTTAACAATTTTGATTTCTGAATTTTGAGAGATTTTCAGAAACTAAAAATATAACTGAGTTATTTTTTATTGTAGGTATGTGTTTTTAAGGGGAAATTAAAGGGAAATTATTAAAAATTAAAGGAAATGAATGAGAAATTATTATTTTAAAAAACAATAAAAAAAATAAATAAAACACTTACATTTTTATTTCTTCTTCTTTTAAAATATTTTTATTAAAATATTTTTCAAAAGGAAAGGTAATGAATATTTGCTATTCATTAATAAATAAGTTATATGAATAAACCACTTCAAAAAATCATGATTCTTAAAAAAAAATTTAAAAAATAAAAAAAACATTTCATTTTTTATTTATTCTTTTTTTTAAAATTTTTAATTTTTAAATATTTTAAGGTTTTTTTTTTTATTTATAAATATTTTTAAGGTTTTTTTTTAAAAATATTTTTCAAGGTTTCTCTTTATTTTATTTTATTTTAAGGTAATTTTGAATATTTTATTCATTAATAAATAAGTTATAGGAATAAACCACTTCAAAATAGATCATGAGAAAAAAATAAAACGTTTATAAAACGTTTTTTCATTTAAATAGTTTTTTTTTATTTAAAAATATTTTTCAAGGTTTCTTTTATTTTATTTTATTTTAAGGTAATTTTGAATATTTGCTATTCATTAATAAATAAGTTATAGGAATAAACCACTTCAAAATAGATCATGAGAAAAAAATAAAACGTTTAAAAACATTAAAAAAAAGAAACATTTCATTTTTTATTTATTCTTCCTTTTTAAAATATTTTTAAGGGTTTTTATTTAAAAATATCACTTCAAAATAGATTTATTAAAAAAAATAAAACATTTAAAAACATTAAAAAAAAAGAAACATTTCATTTTTTATTTATTCTTTTTTAAAATATTTTAAGGTTTTTTTATTTATAAATTTTTAAATTTAAAAAAATATTTTTCAAGGTTTCTTTTATTTTAGGTAATTTTGAATATTTGCTATTCATTAATAAATAAGTTATAGGAATAAACCACTTCAAAAAGATCATGAAAAAAATAAAAACGTTTAACATTAAAAAAGAAACATTTCATTTTTATTTATTCTTCCTTTTTAAAATATTTTTAAGGTTTTTATTTAAAAAAAGGTTTCTTTAAAGATTTTATTTTAAGGTAATTTTGAATATTTGCTATTTTTATTTATTAAACCACTTCAAAATAGATCATGATTTTAAAAAAAAATATTTTTAAAAAAAAGAAACATTTCATTTTTGATTTATTCTTTCTTTTTAAAATATTTTTAAGGTTTTTTTTATTTAAAAAATATTTTAAGGTTTTTTTTTTTTATTTATAAATATTTTTATTTTAAGGTAGTTTTGAATATTTGCTATTGATTAATAAATAAATCATAAAGAATGAAGAATGAATAAAGTACTTCAAATTAGATCATGATCCTTAAAAAAAAAACATTAAAAAATAAAAATTTCATTTTTTTATCCATTCTTTCTTTTTAAAATATTTTTAAGCTTGAAGACATAGTAAATAAAAATGAACTTAAATGAAGAAATGCCAATTAGACTTTTTAAAATTATATTATTTGATTTTATTGATATTTATGTTTATATATTTCAGGTACTTTAATTTTCAAAAAAATCTATTAGCATCAGAACTGTTGAAAGTATCGAAAATATCATAATTAAGGAGGTTTGGCGCATCAAAGATGATCGACGTTTTTGTGTAGCTGCAATTTGAATAACAAGTTATTGAATCTCTTAAATAAAACGCAAGATAAAAATACATTCGATGCTGGTCGAAGGACACCGACAGCAAAAACGAGACGAAACAAAGCCACAATCGAAAGTTTGCAAAAACTAATCGAAGCTGATTGCAATCTGGCAGTTAATAAATAATTCATTGGTGTCAGATTTTATAGCTACTTAAAATACCACTCCCTCGATTTCATTAAGTATTGTATTACAACATACGATGAGGCAATTTTCAAGTGTACTGAATTGTTGATGCTTTAGAAATAGTTAGAGGTAGAGCTCGTTACATACATAATCTCGCATCAAAGTATGGGTAAGCTCTGATTTGAAACGCTCAATTATAAGCTAATGTGCAGATAAACAGCAATCTGTATGTCTATCATGTGCAGAACAAATAAAGATTACGTAATGGCAATGGTTAAAATACTCAAGATTTGATTGTTCAATTTTGTAAACATATACATCCTTATATATACTCTGTGATATAAATGCATAATTGACTCATTTAAGAAGTAAGTATTAATGTCTTGGCCTTAAAAGATATAATTTCAGGTAAGAAATGCTACGTGTTTTTTTTATTAATTTAAATAAAATATTTTAAGATTGACTTAAAATAGAAAATATTTTAGTATGGAATGTATGAAATTTTTAGAAATAAATCATTTAGTTAAGATTAATTTTGAGATTATTTCATTTTAAACATTTAAATTACAGGGTTGTGTTTTAAAAATAATAAAGATTTCATCCGATTTAAAAGAATTAACTAAATTAATTCATTATCATTTGTAGAAAAGCTTTTTTTGTCTTTATTTTAGTTGAGAACTATTACAGAAGTAAATTAAAGTCTTAACTTGTTTCAATTTTGAAATAATGATTTCTTTTTATATATTTCCTTCAGAAATATTATGAAGATTAATTTCTTAATTATTAAAGAATTCTAATAATGCAATCTAAGTAGGTATGCTCATGTTTTTTTTTTTTTTTATGAAAACTATGCTTATATTTTATTTTTCAGATATTTCGAAGATATAACTGAAAATTTCGTTTGAGAATGGTGTTTCAATTTCTAAGAATTTATCAATTTGAATTTTAAAATAATAAATAATAAAAGTTATATTTTTATTTTCGATGTCTTTTGATAAGCAAATAAGGTTTTTATTTTATTCCCATAAACTTCGTTAATTCGAATTCTGAAGTTATGGATCTGTTGAAGTAATTTAAAATTTTTTTATCACTATCATTATTTTTTAATTTAGAACTCGTTTTAGAGTGTTTATAAACTAAATGCCTTACCTATTTACATTATACATTCATCGAATGCTTAAAAAAACATTTTTTCCTTAATATAAATTATCATAGTTAAACTTTATGGCATGTGTTAAATATTAAAAAGAATAGCGTATAAGAATAAGCGTATTGAAAGAATGGAAATATATTAAGAAATTTTTATTTAAAATTCGTTGAATTAATTATTAATTAAATTTCTTTCTGCATTTTATGAATATAAAAGTGAATAGTGATATAAAAATGAAAGAAAAAAATAATTATAAAAAATAAATAAATAAAAATTTTTTCTATATATATTTTTCATCACATATTTAAAATATCGTTAATATTAATTTCGATGCTAATTTATAATTTATAATAATAGATACAATAATTTAATTTAAGATACTAAAAACGTTAATATAAGAAATACAATGAAAATTTAATAATACTTAATCAATTGAAACATATTATTTAACAGAAATTATAATTCACATCTTGAAGTAATTATAAAATTGAGTAAAAGTAAAATGTAGAATGGACAAACAAATAAAATGTTGAAAAAAAAAATAAATAAATGTAAAAAAACCAACAACAAATAAAATGTAAAATAACAACAACAAATAAAAGGAAACAAATTAAAAACTAAAAACATATAAATGTAAAAACAACAAAATGTAAAAAACAACAAAGGAAATGTAAAAACAATAACAAAGGAAATGTAAACAAAGGAAATGTAAACAACAACAAAGGAAATGCAAACAATAACAAAGGAAATGTAAACAATAACAAAAGAAATGTAAATAACAACAAAAGAAAAGTAAACAACAAAGTGAAAAATAAACAACACCAAAGGAAAAGTAAACAACGAAAATAAACAACAACAAAGGAAAAGAAACAAAACAAATGAAATGAAACCTAACAAATGTAAAACCAAAACAACAAATAAAATGTAAAAACTTAATAACAAATAAAATTTAAAGATACAATTCTTTCAATGCAAAGCAATTTAATTGGTGTAAAAATTAAACGAATTTTTTCATTAAATTTATGCATTGAGGAAATGATGGAGCGAAGATTTATATCCTATTAAATCATGTTCTTCATGATTATAATTGCTTTAATTATATATATTTTTAAATTCAATTTTTTGTAATTGTCTTAAATAATTAACTACTAAGTTTTGTATATTATGTGTCATGAATAAATTATTAAAGGAAACTAACATTTACAATATCTATTATAATAAGAGAAATACTTCATTTTTATAATTTTAAAAGAAGTGTCATTTTTTAGTGTTGAGTTCATTCTCCTCTAGAATAGCAGATATGTAACATATTCATATAAAAATGTAATATGAATAAAATGTAAAAAAAAAAGAATGAATCTAATTTAATGAGTTTTTTTTACATATTTTATTTTATTTTATTTATTTTTTTTTTTTTAACATTTTATTTGTTTTTTAAACATTTTATTTTACATTATTTGTTTTTTAACATTTTTTTTTTACATTTTATTTTTTTACATTTTATTTTTTTTTAAATTTTTTTTTACATTTTATTTGTTGTTTTTCTTTTAAATTTTATTTGTTTGTCCTTTCTATGAGCGTTCATATTGCAATGAATATCATATTGTAATATCAACGCTCCAACTGTTGCAGAACGTAAAAAAATTAATAATAATAATTTCCCATAGTTAAAAATCTCCATAGATTCTATCTGGGTGATTCGTACCCTCCTTTTCTCAAGCCCATCAGAAAAATGTTGCGATATGCAGACTTATGCATAACCTTCGAAATTTCGATTCAACTTCATTTTTGTTCAAGACACTACCACACAGTTCAGAAATTTTTTGCACTGTCCATTAGACAAGTAAATATGTTAACAACAAGAAGTATAAAAATATAACTAAGAACTACAGTTACATGGCATAATGTGTTATTTTTACATGAATAGATAAGATTAATTTGCTTGTAGCTGTCTTCTTCTTCCTTAAATATGCAACCAAGCATTGTTTTGAATTGATTGATGATTAATACATGATTAATCAGTTGAAGAAATATCATATCATTGTAATATGAATCATGAATCTCTAGCAATATATCTATATCTACAGACGGAAAACTTATAAAAACATGTCTTTAATTCTGTTTGTATAAACTGTACTAGTTACATCAATGAAACCGAACAATTGTTTGAGATGAAAGACAAATGACATCCTTGTCAACGTGGTGACACATAATAAGTCATTCTTCAATAATTGACACAAATATCCGGTATACATTCAACACAAAAAATTGCCAAGAGGCTTACAGAATGTTCTTGGGTTATATTGATACCTGTTGTGTCACGAAACATAACAAAGCTTGATTATATCTTATTAAACGAAAAAAAAAAAACGAAAAATAATTCTTAAAGCTTTTTTTTTCACTTTGAAATAATTTCAGAAACATTTCTTTTAATTTTGAAAAGTTTTTGAAGTTTCATCAAATTAGTTATGATTATTTACTCATTGACGGGAGAGAAAAAAATGTTTTTGCATTGCAATATTAGACAACAGTAATCACGAAAATAGGACATATCATAATCGCGTTCAAGCAGATATAAAAGTTTAATCTGAAATATATTTTTCAAGGATAACCAATATATATATATATATTGTTCCAGATGGTTTAAAGTATAGGGAACAATTCGAGCTGTCTTCTGCGTCTATATTCCATCTAAAATTCATATTTTCCAAATAAAACCTAAAACTAGAGAATAATATATATATATATATATATATATATATATATATATATATATATATATATATATATATATATATATATATATATATATATATATATATATATATATATATATAGTAGGGCCTGAATAGCTGAGTGGCTAGCGCCTGGCGCTCGGTACCAGGTTTCGGGTTCGAGTCCGGCGGTGCCATGGTTGTTTGTAGTGGTTCGGAATCCACTTTAAAAAGTACGTCCCGGTTCTAATAGGATCGTAAAGCGTTGCGGGGGCATTGTTACTCCGCGTCCGTGGCTTATCTTCAGGTTACACGCGCCCCCTGGGTAATGAAAAGTGAGTACGTCTGTGCAGCACTTGCCTTAAGGCATCCAAAGATCAAGCTGTCTGTGTTTGCCAGCTGCATTAGAAAGAAATATATATATATATATATAGTTAGATAGATATAAACCTGACAACATAGCATGCTTGAATGCATCACAACGAATTAATTTCACAAATAGAATAGCTGAAAAATTTACGAAAATTGCAGCATTAAATCTGTATCAGATAGAAGAATGGAGTTTCATTGGATGAAGGGGCATGTAGAGATTTGTGGCAGTTAAGAAATGGATAAATTGGCCAATGAAATCTCTGTTAAAAAGGAAATTGATATTTCGTTGGGTATGCCTGTGGGATTATTTAAATCTCTTTTTTGATATTCATGTATCAAAAATGGCAGGAAATAAGAACGCAAAGTGTAAACAAATAGGACATTTACGAACGATTCAGTAGGATAAACACGATACATTTGATGATACAGACTTATCAAAGCATAGATATATTTTTAACAATTGAATTTATGTATTCGACATTAAAATCTATGATTGTGTGTACATGGAAACTGATGCAAATGCAATTCTGATACTATTCCATGATATGAGGATATAAGTACTGTTTAACACTACCATTTAGCATCTTCTGTAATATCCATAAAGAACTATCTGACTAGGTGGTAAACAATATTCTCTGATTATGTGGTCTTTGAGAGGAAATGAGGCCTAAGCCTAAGCCTATTACATACAACTGTTGAAAGAATCTTTTGTTCTGTGTTGGCTATTAGCTGAATTTTATTTTTGTATATTTTTGTGCATTAATTATTTTTTTTTATTTTAGGTGGGCCCACTCTAAACTTTCTATTAGGGTATGAATTCTTTCCATTAAAACCAGCTAATATTTCCATGCCCTTATATGGTTGTCCAGTATTTTTTAGTCCGATTTCAGCAGATGTTTCAGTTTTCAGTTGCATTAATTTTAATGAGGACTTTTTAATGAGGCAACGTTTTAATCGGCACAAATTGAAGTCATTTGTATAATTTTTGAAAACATGATACAGCCGCGCCCTGCTAGTAAACATCCATTTTAATTTAGCAGAAAAAGAAACAAAATCTCGAAGATTTAAATTTGAGATTCAGAAACACTCCCGATACAGATTGAATTTTTATTACAATCGATAATTTTTTGTTATCTTTTATCATTCCTAAAGATATCTAAATCTAATTAAAATCTAACTAAAAGCTATGTTTTTAAATTTGATAATATCGATATTGTTGTAGTACATTAAGTTTGCCCTAATTTTTAGCCCAAATTTATGACTGCTTATAAAAACCATGTTGAATCACGATTGCTCGCTGAGATAGTCTAGTATAATTCATTATGGGAATATGATACTTTAATTGAATAGTGAGCATTTGGATAAATAATATAATATTTTTTTCAAAGTATCTTCAAACTCTCTTTTTTTTTAGAATAAACGTATTTATGATTATTTCACACATTTTAATTTCACTAGCATATAATTGTTATTATTAATTTAAAATCGAATGTTTCTGTATCATATTTCACCTTACATTAACTTGTGGTGTCAGGATATTGTTGTATTTTTAAATTATAGTATTATTTTCAATCTAAACTACCAGGGAATAGCTTCAAAGATTAAAAATAGCTCTTAAAATTTCTACTTCATGCCATTGAATACCACAAGACTCAACTCCAAAGCTTACTTGACAAGGCAAAGGTATTTTGGCTACAGAATACCTGAGGAATAAAATCCTAGTACCTTCAGTTACATAATTAATAAAATATAAAAAATTCATTCAAAAGGAATTACATTAAAAAAGGAATAATTTAGAATTGAGCATGTATCTCAGGATAATTAAAATAAATAAAAATTCATAAGTTTTACTAATTAAATAATAAAATTATTAAAAAAATATTAAGATGGATTAAAAATTTAGTATGGATTAAAGTTGAACCTTTGCACATTGTAGAGTGAAATAATCTACTTTGGGGGTTGGTAAAAGTGGAAGAAGAAACAAGTAATATAAAAAAAAAATTTAAGTCAATTCCTACTTTTTTTCATTATATTGCAGAAAGTCCTTTATAAATAATTTTCATTCATTATCAGGCGCCATTTATTGGTAGATATATGCAACTTAAATCTAAAAAAAAATAAAAATTTATTAATTAAACTTAATTACTGAATTAATATTCGAAAAAACTGTATTAACATCAAGTGTCATCTACTACAAGTTAAAAAAAAAATACATTTGAATTTGAGTGGATGAATGAAAAGTATTTTATTAGCGATTGAAAATTTGAACAAGATATATATATATAGGGAGAAGGTGAGATAATAGAAGGAATTGAAAAGAGTTTCGAAGGCCGAGCTATCCCTACAGACGCGATAGCTTAATTGACATGTTTAAATTTAATGCAATCTAAATAAGAAATATTTATGAATCATACATACTTGTGATCGTCTTCTGATTCGATAATTACCTACGTCTTGATGTTACCATAACCAATAAAAATGTAATGCTTTTAGCTTTTTACCTACATAACTAACTAAAGAGGGTGCATAATCAAGATAATTTCGATGAATTAGTTATTCATGATTGAAGAAATGTCATCGATTACGAATCACTACATATAACAAGTATCGTCAACACTACATTTATAAGTGTTATTGAATTGCAATATTTGAATTGATTATAGTGATCTGACGTATAATCTTATAAGGAAAATGCAATTATTTCAAACATTTCATGTAAATATTGTCAATGAGTTGAATATTTCAAAGATTACTACATTGCTTACTATATCTCCTGATTATGCTATTTAATGCATCTTTGGCTTATTTTCCCTGTGCAAATAAAGTTTTATTATTATTTTCAAAATAATATAAATTGAGTTAACTGTGCTTCAGTTATTGAACAGCTGCCATCAGCGTTCGATTTAATTACAATTAATAAATAAAATAAACTTCAATAAAAATAAAAATGTAGTAACGTTTTGCTTTTACCTATACAGCTAGATAAGAAGTTGCATAATCAAGATAATGTGGATGAATTAGTTATTCATTATTGAAGAAATGTCATCGATTACGATGAATGTAATCGATAACACTATAAACGCTGAACAATTTCCAATTACAATATTTGAACTGATTATAGTAATCTGACCTAGAATTTTATTAGGAGAATGGTAGTGATTATTTCAAGAATTTCATGTAAATATTGCTAATGGGTTGAATATTTCAATGGTTACTACATTGCATATTTATCTCCTGAAATATGCTATTGAAAGCATCTTTAGTACATTTTCGCTATACAAATAAGTTTTCTAATTATTTTCAAAATAGTATAAATTGAATTAGCTGCTATTCAATTATAGAACAATTGCCATGAGAACAATTCCAATTCCTATAAACCACTCTTTGAAACATAGTTTCACATTGAGAGTTTGTGTTTGGTTTGATTGTCGCTCTGCTACTATTTTTGGCACATTTTCGGCCAATTAGACCGGAACCTACAGTTTAACAAGGCACCGAACCACTAACAAACATCCATTCCACTGCCAGGATTTGAAACTGAAGCGTGTGGTACCAAAGGCCAGAGCGCTAGCCAATTGGACACTAGGTCACTTCATATAGGAAAAGAGTTATTCTTACCATATCAAAATTTCAATTTCCTGAGTAATAAATGTAGAATGTACACCTTATATAAGAAGTAGAAAAGATCATTTATCAAACTTTTTAATGTTGAGCACCAGATTTGACTCCATTTGTCTCTATTATGATAGATCTGCTGCAGATGATTTATAATGTAAATTCATAATAAATGTTAGTAATGCATGGAAATCTCTCTATATCGATTTATTAAAACTGCAACTGTCTATTACGTTAAGCAATCAACAAATTATTAATCTGTTCTGAATTAGACAATTTTCCAATTACAATATTTGAACTGACTATAGTTATCTGACGTATACTTATATAAGGAAAAAGGTAGTGGTTATTTCAAACATTTCATGTAAATATTGTTAATGAGCTGAATATTTCAAAGTTTCCTATATTGCATATTTATCTCCTGAAATATGCTATTTAATGCATCTTTGGTATAATTTCACAATACAAATAAGTTTTATTATGATTTTTCAAAATAGTACAAATTGAATTAGCTGTGCTTTAGTTATAGAACAATTGTCATCAGCATTCGAATTAATTGTAAATTTAATGCAAATTTGTTATTTATAAGAAATATTTAAGAATCATGTATACTCGTGACCGTTGGCTGATTAGATATTTACCAACATCTGGATGTTACCTCAACTTATAAAATGTAACTGTTTGGTTTTTACTTATACAACTAATTAAGAGGTTGCATAATTATGATAATGTCTATGAATTAGTTATTCATTACTGATGAAATGCCATTAAATACGAATCAATACAGATAACAAGGGTTGTCAATATTATAAGTATTGAACAATTTTCGAATTACAATATTTGAACTGATTATATTGATGTGGCGTATAACTTTATAAAGAAAACGGTAGTGGTTATTTCAAACCTATCATGTAATGAATTGAATATTTTTAAAGCTTATTACATTGCATATATATCTCCTGAAATATGCTATTTAATGCATCTTTGGTATTTTTTTTCACTATGCAAATAAAGCTTTAGTCGTTTTTTGTGTACAAATTTTTAAAATAGTGCAAATTGAATTAGCTGTTCTTCAGTTATAGAGCATGTTTGTCAACCAACATTAATCCAATTTCTAAAACCGCTTTTTGAGACATAGTTTCATATTGGGATAGAGTTATTCCACCAAATCAAAATTTCAATTTATATAAGAGGTAGAAACGATGATTTATCAAACTATTTTAATGTTGAGCACCAGATTTTGACTCCATTTATCTCTATTATGATAGATTTGTAGGAGATGGTTTATAATGTAAATTCATAACTAATGTTGGTAATGCATAGAAATCTCACTATATCGATTTATTAAAACTGCAACTGTCTATTAAGTTAAGCAATTAACAAATTACTAATCGGTTCTGAATTAGACTCACAGAAGATGTTGAATATTTTTGATGTTAATCACTTAATAGGTAATAAATAGCTATAAATTTAATAATAAATAAATTAATAATTTAATAATAATAAATTTAATTATAAATAGCTTTAAATTAGACAATTTTCCAATTACAATATTTGAACTGACTATAGTTATCTGACGTATGCTTATATAAGGAAAAAGGTAGTGGTTATTTCAAACATTTCATTTAAATATTGTTAATGAGCTTAATATTTCAAAGCTTACAACATTGCATATTTAACTCCTGAAATATGCTATTGAAACATATTTGGTATGTTTTCATTATACAAAATAAGTTTATTATTATTTTCTATGTAGTACAAATTGAATTAGCTGTGTTTTAGTTATAGAACAGTCGCCATCAGCGTTAGATGGCAACTGTTCTTGCAACATAATTTCATTTTGGAACAGTGTTATTCTACCAAATCCCAATTTCAATTTTCTGAGTAATAAATGTTGGAGATACTCCTTATATAAGAGGTAGAAACGATGATTTATAAAACTTTTTAATGTTGAGCACCAGATTTGACTCAATTTGTCTTTATTATGACAGATCTGTAATATATGATTTATAATGTAAATTCATAATAAATGTTGGTTCATAATAAATGTTGTTTTCTTTGTTAATTTATTAAAAATGCGACTGTCTATTAAGTTAAGCAAGTTTACGACATTGCATATTTTTTCTCCTGAAATATGCTATTCAATGCATCTTTTAGTATGTTTTCACTATACAAACTAGTTTATTATTATTTTCTATATAGTACAAATTGAATTAGCTGTGTTTCAGTTATAGAACAATTGCCATAGCGTTAGATGGCAAGTGTTCTGGCAACATAATTTCATTTTGGAACAGAATTATTCTACCAAAATGGACACCTTATATAAGAGGTAGAAACGATGATTTATCAAGTTTTTTAATGTTGAGCACCAGATTTGACTCCATTTGTCTCTATTATGATAGATCTGTTGCAGATGATTTATAATGTAAATTCATAATAAATGTTGGTAATGCATAGAAATCTCTCCATATCGATTTATTAAAACTGCAACTGTCTATTAAGTTAAGCAATTAACAAATTATTAATCGGTTCTGAATTAGACTCACAGAAGATGTTGAATATTTTTGATGTTAATCACTTAATAGGTAATAAATGGCTATAAATTTACACACCCGTCGGCAAACTAAAAGCACTGAGCTTAATCACGACAGAAAATCAGAGATATATTTATCTTAACGAACCTTTCCAGCATACATATTTATAGATCTAACGTTTCTTGTTCTCGAATAAGTAAATTGGAATCTAACAGGTACATTTTTTCACATTAAGAGTACGATTAATAACAATATTCCTTGAAGAATATTCCAGCTATTTAGTAGCCATTCTAATGTGAAGTAGTAATTTTGTACGTGCAAAGCACATGGTTATCGATTCAAAAGTTTTTTAGGCCGTAGAGGTATGATTACTGATGAGTAATTACTGTTAAAACCTGTGATTAATGAACCGCATCGAATGATGTTTTACAATTAGCGAGTGTTTACAGGCATTGATCGATTTTACAGAGTGCGTGAATGCGTTATATAATCGGCATTCAACATGGCGTTTTTGAGAACAAGGAAAATCAATGAGCAATCAGACCACGTTTGAAAATACACAAGAAAAAATTTAGTAGAACGATATTTAATTCAATTATCTTAACAATGCGGATGAAATTTTAATGCCTTGAGATATTTTTAAAAAAGATATAAAACCAAACAATACTTTCTAAAATTATACATTAGAATTGTTAAATAGATTATTTGTTTATTTTTGTGTATAGTCTCAAATAGAAAAATGCATCTGAACGAAGAAAATGCATTGAAACCAAATGAGGAATCAAACCAAGTTTGAAAATACACAAGAAAAAATTTAATAGAACGATATTTAATTCAATTATCTTAACAAAGCGGATGAAATTTTAATGCCTTGAGATATTTTAAAAAGATATAAACCAAACAATACTTTCCAAAATTATACATTAGAATTTTTAAGTAGATTATTTGTTTATTTATGTGTATAGTCTCAAATAGAAAAATTCATCTGATTTGAATTGATTGAAGTGTAAAGTACCGGTTTTAACTAAATAATAATAATTTTTTGCGGAAAAACTAATATGTTTCTTCAAAAATGTCTGTGGCCTGATGGTCAATTGGCTAGAGATCCGACCTGTGTTATCAAAGACTTCAGGTTCGAATCTTGGTGCTGGCATGGATGTTTGTTAGCGATTCAGAATCTAAGCTAAACTGTAGGTTCCGGTCTAATTAACCTTAGAATGACAAACCAAATAAAAATGTGGTTGTGATACTCGTAGAAAAAATTCTAAGAAAATTAGATAAATGTTCATTTTTAAATATTTGTGATGTGTGAGAAAAGAGATGACCCTATAAACAAAAGATCAACAGGGTATTTTGACTAAATTAAATTAGTTTAAACAATCGTTTTTAAATAGATGTAACAATAACAACGTTTGTTAACAATTAAACTAATCTGAAAATTGTGCTTATAAGCATTCTTTATAGAAATAATTCTTTATTCTTAAAAATATTGGTTATCATTTACAAGTATTCTTTTAATAGTAATTTGTTTCGTAGTTTATAGTAAATAACTTTATGTCCAGTTAAAAGGACTTGAATTTTTTTAACTGAAAGATTTTAAGTAAGTTTTGTTATCATATTAGCTGATTGAAATCTAGAAAACCAACAAGATCAATATTGAGCTATTTTAACAAAAAGGCGTCTTTAATAATTGCTCGGGGAAATATAAAAAAACCATTAAAGAATTCCATTTCATGCCAAGGAAAAAAATAAATTTCAAAATTATTATACTACTCGTTGTGGCATTTTGGCTTGCGAAAGGAAGTCTGTACCGATCGTAGATGTGAAATCTGATATATCTTTACAGTAAGAAATAGAATACTGTCTGGCGCCAATGAATAGGACTCGTAAGTCGGCAATACAAATTTTTTTCAATAAAACATCTACTTGAATTCTAACAAAAAATTCTTGACCTTACATTTCAAACTACCGGAAAATGTTTCTACACTTCCCTCTACAGATGTAATCCTTTCTCCAATACATCAAATCTGCAGGAAGTCCAAAGATTGAATTGATACATTCAAAATAAAAGTGATCATTCTTGTATTGATTCCAGAAACTTTTTTGTGTGTAGCCCCGTGTCTAGACATGTAATCCTTTTAAATCAAGACATCAGAGGCGGTGTCCTCTTTGAACCGACGTCTCTTCGTTGTAGGTATGTTCATTAGTCCTTTCGCGGTTCAGGGTTCAAAAATGTACTGGACGCGGTAGATTGATTGAACAAGTTTACTGTATAGTTGGGATCAAAGGGGGTCAGGGATGATCAAGCCACAAGTGTTGTTGCTTTTCTGTAGGCCAGTTTCATCATCCTGCAACTTAACTTTAAAAGTCATAAAAAATAAATTGAAAGACTTTCTTATTTTAATGAAAAATTAAAATCTTATATATGATTCAGTTCTAGTTTAATAAAAACACTTAAATATTAGAAAATGTTTAAATTTATTTTCTAATTTTCTCTCTGTTTCTTATTAACACTGACTACGTCTGTTGGTAAATGTGGTAAATAATGCATATTAATCACATTTACTTGTAAACGTTAATAATTACCAATGAAGGTTGGTCATTGTAAGCATGATGCAATATGAAAGTTTATAGTTTTGCATGCATGATGAAAAGTGAATGAACTGGAAGGAATGAAATTACATATGAATTAATGAATGAACTTAAATACAATAACAGGTTAGTTATCAATGGAATTTGCTAACTAAACTGTATTTAATGGAATCCCTGTTGTTTCAATTAGGATTGATTGTGAAATGAATGTAGGGAGTTTTGTTCATAGATGACAACCTGAAGAAAAACATCAACAACATATATTTAAACAAAAACAGCACAGCACAAACAAACATATTACAGGCTTTTTCTTTGAACACAACCGTGTCATCCATTTCCTTTTTCTCATATCATTGTTGTCACTCCAGCACAGAGAAACTTACCTCTCATTACAGTTACAGTTTGATCGTGACGCGACAATCCCCAATTTAATGTTTATTGAAATCCAAACTCTAACTCAATTTTTACATGCATGATGAAAAGTGAATGAACAGAAATGAATGAAATTACATATGAAGGAAATTGCATACAATAACAGTTTAGTTAGCAAGGAAATTTGATAACTAAATGTTAATGTTTACTGGAACCCCAACTCGAACATAATTTTTACCTGCATGATGAAGAGTGAATGAACTGAAATGAATGTAATTACGTATGAATGAATGAATGAATTTAAATACAATATCAGTTTAGTTAGCAGTGAAATTTGTTAACTAAATGTTAATGTTTATTGGAACTCCAACTACAAATTAATTTTTACATGCATGATGAAAAGTGAATGAACTGAAATGAAGGAAATTACATACAATAACAGTTTAGTTAGCAATGAAATTTGCTAACTAAAAACTGCAAATGTTTATTGAAACCCCAACTCCAACTTAATTTTTACATGCATGTTGAAAATTGAATGAACTGGAATGAAAAATGAAAGAACCTCAATACAGTAACAGTTAAATTAGCAATGAAATTTGCTAACTAAACTGTTAATGTTTAAGAAATTATTTATTTTGATAGGAAGAGCTATTGTAGCTTTTTAGGGGTTAAAAGATATTAAGAATGACAACAATGTTTATTTACAGAAATATGTATTAATTTAATTCCATATTAGAAATAAGCAGATTATTCTATTACAAAATATTTTATAATTTCAAAATGAGATTAAAGTCTACTGAACACAATTAGTAATATTACAAGAAATTGTCTTTATTTATCTTTTCATTTAATTCAGATTTACAATTCTGAGCACGCGTCTTGTAAAATATTTTTAAAATAAGTCGTTAGGCACAATAAAGATACAAATCAGATACCGAAAACAATTTATTAATGCATTAACTTAATGCTAAGATATATAGTTGAAGATTTAACTAAAGATTAACAAAAATTAATTTAACTAAAGTAAAAAATACATGATTTCGTTGAAATAGGACAATGCCAAGTCATACCTGTTAATATATCATATTTTTTTCTTTTCTGATGATAACATACAATTTTCCTAGGAATTTTTTTAAAAAACTCCTGATATAAAATAATTACGTTTTATGCACACACACACATATATATATATATAGTTAAAACGTAAAGCAATTAGGATGCACGACAAAATTAACAAAACATCTAAGTAGAATTTTATTTTAATGTGTTAAGTATTTCAGATAAATATCTGAAACACTTAACAATATACATACTATTACCATAATTATCATACATATCTAACATAAATAGCATCCCATTTACATATTTTATTACATTTTTTTGATACAATGTTTCATTAAGAAGTATTATTTTCTAAAATTTTTGAAGTACTTTTTGGTCAAGTATTTAGAAAATTTCTTAAGCCGTGAGTTGTTTACTCATAATAAAAGATTGGACAAGCTACATATAATCGTATGTTAGCTATTGGAAATCAATAATAATAGACTGTTTTTAATCTTTACAGAAATTAGTAGTAATAAGTATGTACATCAAGTATGTATCATTGAGAAAATTGTATCATAAAAGAATTGAAAAATGTTTTTAGTTTATACCTTATTAGTAGGCAAGAATTTTTAATAAAAATATGCAGTTGATTATACGATTTTTAATGTTATCAAATATAAAACAAAATCGTAAAAAAAAAATTTATATACTTTCAGGATTGAACGGAATGTTTCAAAACAGGTTTCTCATGGTAAAATTTGATGATAATATGAATGCATTGGAACTATTAAGAACAGTAAAGATAAAAAGAAATAAATGTTTTAGGTAATGTAATTTTGGAATGTAATAAAAATGCTTTAAAAATTTAATTTGGTACTAAAAAAGAAATTGTATAAAGGCACTAAGAATAAATGTTGATAAAGGATTTAAATTTCACTTAAAATTTTTTTTGTTACTACAATTGGGTCGTAGTTCTTTGGGAAAAAAGGAGCTTATGGTCAAATTTTTGTTAACGCACCAGGGCAAAATGATGAGGGAAATTTGCTTCATTGTCATTGGACAAGCTGTTTGACTGATACCAGCGGCTTTAATTTTTTTAAACCAATTACAAACCGAAAAAAAGACAATTAGAAAAACGACAATAGAGTAATTTCTTCTTCTTTCATATAGGTATGGTGTAGTATCCTGGACAAAGTTGAATCTGCTATACGTATACTGTATCAGTAACGAATGACCTCGAATTGAATCCTCGATGTTTAATAAAAAATCATTTATATTTGAAATTTTAAAATTACGTTAGAAATCAAATTAACAAAACCTTTTATTAAGTAAAAACAACAACAAATATGGATAAGAGTTTAATGTTTTTCATCTGTTTGTTTCTCATTAAATACGTGATATCTCTCGTTGCATTTTTTTTTTCTTATACTTTATATTTGTTCAAAAAATTTTGTTTCTCTTTTTCTATATTAGAATGCCTTAATCTAATTTATCATAACTAAAATACAATATTATTTTTAACTATTAGTCTTTCAATTATGGTATATATGAAGAATTTGTATAGTAAATTAAGAGTATTTAAGCTAAATAAATAACTAATTATCTGAGATTAATCAATTTTTTTTACAGCGTATAATTTAATTAAAATTATTTAATGATATTACCTTAGAATAACAAATGCATTATAAAAAGATGAATGAGAACTCTCTGATATACTTACTGTTTATTTATTTATTTTTTATAAGGAATATAAAATTTCAAGAGGATAAGATCGTTATCGATTCATAATCGTGCTTTTGAGCATTTTGCTTAGATAAGAAAACCTTTTAAATATCATATGCAACTTAAGACATAAGTATGATTATTTAAAAGAAATGTAAAAAAATCTATATAACCCAAAAGTAAAAAAAGAAAGTGTTAATTGCAATTTTAAATCATAAATAATTAATGAACTTTTGTCAATGTTTGCCAATGCCCAATGTTTCATTTGTCAATGATTTTTTTATCAATTTCAATGCAAAAACAAATAAATGAGGGATTTTCTAGTGTTAGTATATAAGCCGTTTCTTTTTTGTTTATTATTCGTAAGAAATAATAAAAAATATTGATGTATTTAAACGAAAGAAAAAAAATCTTATAAATGCCAAATGTTATTTATTTTAATATTAGTAAAATAAAAGACTTTGTAAACTTAGGAAAGCCTGTTGTGATTTACAATGATAAACAGCAATGAATCTCAAAACGCCTGCATGCAAACCACTGCTGTATCCCTCTGTGATTATGAAAAACCTTTTATTAGCTTTCGATTTATCAGAGTACTACATAAATAAACAACCAGTAAAAAAATAAATAAATAAAAGACCTAAATTTAAAAGAAACTTTACACCTTAAAAATATCATATTGTTTGGAACAAGTTTAACAAATTTTAAACTTAGGAAATCTTGTTGTGATTCACGAAACAACAATGAATCTCCAGATGTTAATATACAAATCACTGCTGTATCTCTCTATGATTATGAAAAACCTTTTGGTACCTTCTGATTTATCAGAGTATTACATAACTAAACGACAAGTAAAAAAAATAATAAATGCAAAAAATAAAAGTAAACTAAATTGAAAGGAAAATTCACACCTTAAAAATATCATATTGTTCGAACAAGTTCAACAAATTTTTAATTTAGGAAGTCCTGTTACGATTCACAATAATAAATAACAATGAATCTCAAAACATCAATATACAAATCACTGTAGTATCCCTCTTTGATTATGAAAAACCTTTTAGTAGCTTCCGATTTATCAGAGTCGTTTATTTAAACAAACCAGTACAAAAATAAATAAATACAAAATAAATAAAAACAAATTGAAAGGAAAATTCACACCTTAAAAATATATTGTTCGAACCAGTTCAAAAATGTTAAATTTAGGAAGTCCTGTTAAACAACAATGAATCTCAAAACATCAATATACAAATCATTGCTGTATCCCTGTATAATAATGAAAAACCTTTTAGTAGCTTCTGATTTATTAGAATACTAAATAAAGTAAAAAAAAATAAATATAAAAAATAAAAATAAAAAACCTAAATTGAAAGGAAAATTTAATTAATGGAGAATTCATACTTTAAAAATATCACATTGTTTCGAACAAGTCCAACAAATTTTACTATCACAATGAAAAAGTTCTATTAGTGTTCAATGAGGAATGTTAAATTAAAAGAGGACGTTTGTAAGAGTATATAAGTTATTATTTCATATACAAATCCAATTGTATTTGTTTCGGTCTGAATTACTACCTTAGAAACAAAACAGATTTAGCATACCATCTATATTTAGTACCGTCTATTTTCAATACGATTAAAATAATTTTAAAGTATTTTCAGATAAGAAAAAAAAGAATTCAAAATACCATTTGTTAATATTATAATTAATAAACAGCATATAATAAAAATACACATATAAGTTATATTTGTCTACGTGCCTTAAAAAATATTGATAATTTAACTAAATTATTATTTAAAAATTATCTCTTTTAAAGCATACAAACTAAATATCTAAATTATCTTTTTTAAAGCCTGCAAACAATTTCACTAACTCGTAATCTGTCATGTTAATAAAGTCCAAAAGCAATCTTGTTTAGTTCCAATGCAAAAAGTACAAACAGAGGACCTCACAAAATCACTACACAAACTATCTATGATAAGTGATTATGGATAATTCTAAACAACGACTATGTACACAAGCGATCATGATTATGGATAATTCTAAAATTGGGATTTCATTTATAAATATAACAATTTCGAAGTCATTTCTATATTTAAATACCATCAAACAAGAACCTCGTAAGTTTACAAACCTACAAGCCATTTCTGTGTCATATACATTTACATAGACACACACACGCAGATATATGCGTGTATATATATATATCCACAGTTTTAGTGTCTAGTAGAAAAAATATTAACATCTGTTTAATGCTGTTAAATTATCATCTGTTATATTTCGAAACTTAATATGGACGAAAATAAATGTATAATAAAAACAAAAAAGAAAAAATACCTCGTTTAATGTATCACCTGTCTTGGTCTACAAATTTCATTAATTTGTCAACTATCATACTAGCTAAGTCCTAGAGCGATCCTTTTTAATTCCAATGTAAAGGGACGAGTCATTATTTTCAGAATTAGCATACAACGCTTAGGTGTGCATCTATAATTATCTCATGTATAAGCTCAACAATTTTATTGCATTTCTACAAAAGAAAAACACCAGTGAACACCATTTCTAAACTTAATATTGATGAAAAATTAATAATAAAAACAAAAGAAATACATCGTTTAATGTATCACCTGTCTCGGTCTACAAATTTCATTAATTTGTCAACTATCATACTAGCTAAGTCCTAGAGCGATCCTTTTTAATTCCAATGTAAAGGGACGAGTCATTATTTTCAGAATTAGCATACAACGCTTAGGTGTGCATCTATAATTATCTCATGTATAAGCTCAACAATTTTATTGCATTTCTACAAAAGAAAAACACCAGTGAACACCATTTCTAAACTTAATATTGATGAAAAAATTAATAATAAAAACAAAGAAATACATCGTTTAATGTATCACCTGTCTTGGTCTACAAATTTCATTAATTTGTCAACTATCATACTAGCTAAGTCCTAGAGCGATCCTTTTTAATTCCAATGTAAAGGGACGAGTCATTATTTTCAGAATTAGCATACAACGCTTAGGTGTGCATCTATAATTATCTCATGTATAAGCTCAACAATTTTATTGCATTTCTACAAAAGAAAAACACCAGTGAACACCATTTCTAAACTTAATATTGATGAAAAAAAATTAATAATAAAAACAAAAGAGAAATACATCGTTTAATGTATCACCTGTCTTGGTCTACAAATTTCATTAATTTGTCAACTATCATACTAGCTAAGTCCTAGAGCGATCCTTTTTAATTCCAATGTAAAGGGACGAGTCATTATTTTCAGAATTAGCATACAACGCTTAGGTGTGCATCTATAATTACCTCATGTATAAGCTCAACAATTTTATTGCATTTCTACAAAAGAAAAACACCAGTGAACACCATTTCTAAACTTAATATTGATGAAAAAATTAATAATAAAAACAAAAAGAGAAATACATCGTTTAATGTATCACCTGTCGTGGTCTACAAATTTCATTAATTTGTCAACTATCATACTAGCTAAGTCCTAGAGCGATCCTTTTTAATTCCAATGTAAAGGGACGAGTGATTATTTTCAGAATTAGCATACAACGCTTAGGTGTGCATCTATAATTATCTCATGTATAAGCTCAACAATTTTATTGCATTTCTACAAAAGAAAAACACCAGTGAACACCATTTCTAAACTTAATATTGATGAAAAAAATTAATAATAAAAACAAAAAGAGAAATACATCGTTTAATGTATCACCTGTCGTGGTCTACAAATTTCATTAATTTGTCAACTATCATACTAGCTAAGTCCTAGAGCGATCCTTTTTAATTCCAATGTAAAGGGACGAGTCATTATTTTCAGAATTAGCATACAACGCTTAGGTGTGCATCTATAATTATCTCATGTATAAGCTCAACAATTTTATTGCATTTCTACAAAAGAAAAACACCAGTGAACACCATTTCTAAACTTAATATTGATGAAAAAATTAATAATAAAAACAAAGAAATACATCGTTTAATGTATCACCTGTCTTGGTCTACAAATTTCATTAATTTGTCAACTATCATACTAGCTAAGTCCTAGAGCGATCCTTTTTAATTCCAATGTAAAGGGACGAGTCATTATTTTCAGAATTAGCATACAACGCTTAGGTGTGCATCTATAATTATCTCATGTATAAGCTCAACAATTTTATTGCATTTCTACAAAAGAAAAACACCAGTGAACACCATTTCTAAACTTAATATTGATGAAAAAATTAATAATAAAAACAAAAAGAGAAATACATCGTTTAATGTATCACCTGTCGTGGTCTACAAATTTCATTAATTTGTCAACTATCATACTAGCTAAGTCCTAGAGCGATCCTTTTTAATTCCAATGTAAAGGGACGAGTCATTATTTTCAGAATTAGCATACAACGCTTAGGTGTGCATCTATAATTATCTCATGTATAAGCTCAACAATTTTATTGCATTTCTACAAAAAGAAAAACACCAGTGAACACCATTTCTAAACTTAATATTGATGAAAAAATTAATAATAAAAACAAAGAAATACATCGTTTAATGTATCACCTGTCTCGGTCTACAAATTTCATTAATTTGTCAACTATCATACTAGCTAAGTCCTAGAGCGATCCTTTTAATTCCAATGTAAAGGGACGAGTGATTATTTTCAGAATTAGCATACAACGCTTAGGTGTGCATCTATAATTATTTCATGTATAAGCCCAACAATTTTATTGCATTTCTACAAAAGAAAAACACCAGTGAACACCATTTCTAAACTTAATATTGATGAAAAAATTAATAATAAAAACAAAAGAAATACATCGTTTAATGTATCACCTGTCTTGGTCTACAAATTTCATTAATTTGTCAACTATCATACTAGCTAAGTCCTAGAGCGATCCTTTTTAATTCCAATGTAAAGGGACGAGTGATTATTTTCAGAATTAGCATACAACGCTTAGGTGTGCATCTATAATTATTTCATGTATAAGCCCAACAATTTTATTGCATTTCTACAAAAGAAAAACACCAGTGAACACCATTTCTAAACTTAATATTGATGAAAAATTAATAATAAAAACAAAAAGAGAAATACATCGTTTAATGTATCCCCTGTCGTGGTCTACAAATTTCATTAATTTGCCAACTACCATACTAGCTAAGTCCTAGAGCGTTCCTTTTTAATTCCAATGTAAAGGGACGAGTCATTATTTTCAGAATTAGCATACAACGCTTAGGTGTGCATCTATAATTATTTCATGTATAAGCTCAACAATTTTATTTCATTTCTACAAAAGAAAAACACCAGTGAACACCATTTCTAAACTTAATATTGATGAAAAAATTAATAAAAAAAACAAAAAGAGAAATACCTCGTTTAATGTATCACCTGTCTTGGTCTACAAATTTCATTAATTTGTCAACTATCATACTAGCTAAGTCCTAGAGCGATCCTTTTTAATTCCAATGTAAAGGGACGAGTCATTATTTTCAGAATTAGCATACAACGCTTAGGTGTGCATCTATAATTATCTCATGCATAAGCTCAACAATTTTATTGTATTTCTACAATAGAAAAAACACTAGTGAACACCATTTGAATCCAATATTAATGACATACAAAAGAGAAAGTCAAATTGCTTAAAGTATCATTTTGCTTTGAGAAGCGCAACAAATTTCGCTAACTGGCTAACTGTCATACTGACAAAGTTCTGCAACGATCTCATTTAATTTCAATGCAGAATGACAAGTAAACAGTGGACCTCACAAGGTTAGTATACAAGCCGTTTCCAGTGTCCGTCTATGATTAAAGAGTCAGTTTGACGAATGATTCTTCGGTGTAATTATCAAAGTAATCCACTTTTCTTATCATTTGAAGGTCTACCTTGACGTAAATGAAGACTGATGATGTTCAGCAGAACTCACACCTTCATGTGTGAAAATAATGCTTGTACAGCCAGTCATAAGTTTAACGCTTTTATTTTATTTTTTTGATTTGTTTTTTCAAAGTCAAAGAAGAAACAGAAAATTATACGTCTTGAGTTAATACCTACTTCTGTCTATTTTACACATTTGGAAGTTGGAATACATATTGCATTTAGCGGTTATTTTAATTATCTGTCTCTTGCTACTCGCAGATGAATGATTTATGATTCCTAATTTATAGATTCTTTGAATGATATAAAACTGATTTAATGCATAAATATATATAGATAAAGAAACATTATTTCGTAGAAAAGAGCTTTACATATAGTAGTTATGCATACACAAAATATTACATCAATATTACATATTATATAAAATGATTATATAAAAATCTAAAATTAATACATAAAAAATATAAAATGAATTAATAATAGTGAAACATAACATTAATAACATTGAAATTAATAACATTTTATATTATAAAAATATAAAATGCTATTAACATGAAATATCTTCATATTTTCTTCTATAAAATTATAATTTGTTTTCTTAATTAATGTAACTCGTATAGAAGAAGTAAGATAAATTTATTTTTGTAATTGCAGACATATTTTTAAAGTTTCAATTTTATTCATTTTTTTTTATATTTTCATATGCACGATCGCCTCAATACTCTTTTATTTAGAATCAAAATATCAATTTACCTAATTAATCTTGCATTGGAGAACCAATTAATGGCAACCATTTGAAAATATGTTTTGCACCATAAAGTTTTAGTTAGATAATTTTTGGTAAGTTGGAATACATATTGCATTCAACTGTTATTTTAATTATCTGTCTCTTGGTACTCGAAGATGAATGATTTATGATTCCTAATTTATATATTCTTTGAATGATATAAAACTGATTTGATGCATAAATATATATAGATGAAGAAGCATTATTTCGTAGAAAATAGCTTTGTAGTTATACATATAATAGTTATGCATACATTAAAATATTACAATACATCCATTAGTTTTTTATATTAAATGCTATTAATTAAGAAATATTTTCATATTTTCTTCCACAAAATTGTACTTTGTTTCTTATATAATTAATGTAACCCATACAGTAGAAGTAAGCTATACTTATTTTTGTAATTGCAAATATATTTTTAAAGTTTAAATTTTATTCTTATGATGCGTAAATAGATATTGATAACGAAACATTTTTTCATAGAAAAGATCTTTGTAGTTATACATATACATACTCAAAATATTACATCAATTCGTTTTATCTAAAAATATAAAATGTTATTAATTAACATGAAATATTTTCATTTTCTTCTACAAAATTATACTTTTTCCTTATATAATTAATGCATTGAGAATTAATGTATAGAAGAAGTAAGTTTAAGTTTATTTTTGTAATTGCAGACATATTTATAAAGTTTCTATAAAAATATATATATATATATCTTATACACAATTGCCTCAATACTCCTTTATTTAGAATCAAAATATCAATTTACTTAATTTATCTTGCAATGGAGAACCAATCAATCACAACCATTTGAAAATGTGCTTTGCATTAGAAAGTTCTAATTCGATAATTCTCTTTTTTGATCCTTTGTAAATATAAGCAGCAAGGTTACAGTTAAGCAGTTAATCCCGTTGTTTTTGCTATTTGGAAGAAGATTAACTGCTTAGATATAAAATTTTAAGAATTTGTAACTCTTAAGCTGTAATTTTATATTTTTAAATTTTTTTATGATTTCATATGTTTTCAAATGTTTTATATGAAGATGAAGAGAGAAAATTAATTAACTCATTTGGAAAATATTTATTTAAATAAGGTTTATGTTAAATATTCTGTTATTTTTTTCTTTGCTTTTCTGCTTTTATATTTTTACTTCTTTTATCATTTCATATGTTTTATGCTGCTTCATATGAAGATGAAGAAAGAAAACCGATTAAGAAAATATTTGGAAAATATTGGAAAATATTTGTTTAAAAGCAGTTTTACGTTAAATATTCAGTCGTTCTTTTTGTATAATCATACAAATATTGTCATTATTTCGCTATTCTTTCTAAAAATCATGTTAACTTGCTATTCATAATTTTTTTAAAATTATAATATGTAAGCATAAGATTATTTTTTATGCTAACTCGTTCGTTTTTTTTTTATGCTAACTAGTATAGATTTGCTCTGCATTAATTTATTTTATTATGTCAATACGTTTTTATCATCATCAGTTAATTTTTCCCTTTTTTATAATTTGCAAAAAGGCACTTATAATTTGTAATTATTATTTGAAAAGCTGAAATGCCGTTTGTTTATGACATTCCATATAAAAAATTTGATAGATATAACTCTTTAGAAACAGTTGAAAATCTGTTTCTAAGAGACTTCTAAGAAACAAATGAATATAATGTGTTTCTAAAAGACTTTTTATACCACGTTAGTAACACATAAAGAGAAAAAAAAGGAATAAAAATTTTCAAATTTAGAATATTGCAAAATAATTTCCACTTATAATGCTGAAATAAAAATTATTACTTTTCAAATGAAAAAAAAAGCCTATTTAGTAAAACATAATACATTGGAAAAATAAAATTTTTTATTTAAGAAGGCATTTTAATTTATAAAAAATGTTGTGACAGTCAAACATTTAGGATATTAATGTATTATATTATAAAATATAATGATTTTATGGTTCGTAAGGTAATTTCATAATAATCATAGAATTGAAATTATGATTATTATGAAATTATCTTACGCAAATTACCTTACAGAATTATTGTCAATACTATATAATGATTCCCTTAATTGCAAATATATAACCCTTTATTTGTAAAAAAAAAGAATAAAATAAAAAAAATATGAATAACTTTTATCGATAAATAGTATCTTGAGAAAAAAACGTGTTGATAAACTGTTTGTATGAAACATTTATTAAAAATACTAGCATCCAGGAATTTTAAGAATTCTAATGCACCCCGGAGTGATTTCAACTGGTACCCCATATCAACTCCATCCAAAATCTGCTTAATCCTTACATTTCACTGGTCATCTTTAGAAACCTTTTATGTCCCAGTCTGTCAGTCAGCAATCAATTGAGACTTCTCAATAGGAATTTTTAAATGTAAATAACTTCTAACTTGGTAGAATTCATAACTCCTTTTTTGTGCCCTGCCCAGCTTGGAATGTCCATTGTGACAGGAAGTCTGTATTGTGCACCTTCCTGCCACACAGGGTGGTTGGTATTGAGAGGGATCTCATGTCCCTGGAGTGACTTAGGTGCACACACAATAAAATGTCCTGATGCCTTCCATCTGTATGCTGAACAAGCTGCATAAATGTCAAAAATTGTTAAGGGGCGAGATACAAACTGTGAAAGTGCTTGCAGGTTAGATTTAATCTTGTTTCTATGCCCAGGGAGAGTTCCTACATTCAATACAAAATATGGAATTTTTCAAAGTTAACTTAGTGATATAATATTGTGCCTCTAATAGCTGTACTGTTTTTAAACGTTTTTAAAAATGTACTAATAAAAGATACATTTTAGCTAACTACCATTTGCAATATATTCTTATGTTCATGTAAAACATTCAGATATAAAAAATTTGCAGTGTGCAGGTTGTGCAACTGGATTGTAACTGGTTGTAGTTAGGTTGAGATACGGGAGGCACAGGTTGGAGAACACACAGCTTTATTTACACACGCACAAATACCCCATACATACACTTAGCCACAGGCAGTAGCAATAAACCAGTTATTAATCATACGTGAAAATTTTGGAAATTAGAAAACAATTTATTAAGTTATATATTTATAAGAACAAATACTCTGAAAAATGAAAATAATACTTAAATGTACTTATAGCATATAAGTATGCCTTATTTATGATGCGAAATAAGATATATTTCTTTACAATGTATTTATTTTACAATGTATTTTATTTAAAGGTTTGAAGTGATTTTTTTTTTCATGAATAAAATATAATTTAGTAAGATTATTTAAACTGAAGTTTGTAAAAAATAATTCATCCAATTTAATCACTATCTGATACTTGCATTATTCTCTATATGTATTAAGTTTGAAATTTTAAATTTTTTTAAATCCTATTATTAAAGTGAGTGAAAAGTTATTAAAAACATCAGGATGGAAGTGTTTTTAAGTACACAAATCCTCCATAGGAAGATCGTAAATTTAGGAATGGAAATATTTGGTGAATGCCATCACTCCCTCACTATACGAATGCATAAAACGACATCGTAAAGGATGAGGAAGATATTCTTTTCTTCCCCACGAGCTTTTTCAGCAGACCACCTGCAAAAATACAACCCAAAAGCCACGCGAAACGTGTTGCAACCATAAAGAAAATTCTAAAGGCCCCAAGCTGTCTACAACAGACGAATGATGGAAAATATGGGTGAATTTTATATTGAAGAAAGGACGCAGTAAGAGGGAGGTGGAGTATACTCGAACAAGAATAGCTTTCGAATGACAGTTTTATTCTCACCTCTAAACCCCTTTCTTGATATTTCAAGTGGGGATTATCAACCAAGATAGTTTGAAATTCTTCTTGGAGATTATTGAATACCTAGATGATATCGATATGCAAGGAATTTGTGGGGATTGGAAGTAAATCAAAATTTGTTTTGTATCTAAGGTATCTTAACTTCATTTTGAGTTCTTTTTTCCCTTTAGAATGAGATATAATTATATTCTTTTTTTTGTTGTCCCAATATTTTAGGTTTTTGTTCTGTTAGGAAATTTCTGAGATAAATACGTTAATTTTGAATGAGGAGAATAACTTTTCTGAAAGTAGAAGAGATAATTATATTTGGTCGTTCCATATGGTATAAGAGTTTCAGTACACAGTATTTAAAAAGTCACAAACACAAATTATTTGAACATATTTAATCAAGATATGATCCATCAACATCCTTGCACTTCTGCCATCGATTACAAAACATTTTAATGTCAGTTTCTAAGAACATCATTGAGTCAATATCTGGAGTAAAAGCTATTTTGCCAGCTTTATGAGTGACAAGTGTTCATTCGATTCTAAACGTTTAAAGAAGTTGTAGCCAGTAGAAGAAAATGGATGGACCTCAAATTTTAACTCGTTCAGTTTTGGAATTTGATTTTGAAACATGAGATTTTGTGGTCATCATCATGGTAAAGAGATTTTGCTTTATCATGGCCTTTTCGTTTCACCAACTTTGGTTTTGACAACAACAATTTCTGATGCAATATCAATTTGTTAACTGTTATACTGTGCATGAATTGTTTCAAATATTCCTAGGAATTGGAAAGAATAATTATCCTTAGATTCCACTAAACTTTGATGCATGCTTGGTTTGGGTGCTTGTTCAGGATTTTTATCTGCATCTAGCCACTGTGCTGAATATTTATGATTATCATGCAATAACCACGTTTTGACAAAGTAGTGGTATGGTCCAAAAGGAAATTTATCCTCTTTCAAGCCATTCAAGATGTCCCGAAACTGTTTCTATGTCTACCCCAAGATCAACAGCAAATTCTCTAATAGTTATTGTAGAGTTAGTTTTAACTTTTTCCATATTTGAAGGACGCTCATGATATTCATTTCTTAAGCTCATATCTTTCAACTTCTGAAACAATTTCATTTTGAAAACATTAGCTGTGTTATTCTGAAATGCAGCATTAATATTTCATGTTGCTGGGGTTGCAGAATATCCAAGTTTATATTCATACAGAAAAATTAAATCTGTTTTGTGTGGGTATCTGTATGATATCTGTTTTGTTTCCCTGTTTCTATTTGTTAAAGATTTTCTTAAAAATACTGAAATCTATACGTGAGAAAATATATAATTATACATAATAATAATTAATTAATCATAATAAATAATAATTAATTATAATATAATTAAAATACAATTATATCCTCCTCTGGTGGGCTGATATCTATCCTCAATCAACCAAAAAGAGTGTTATATCCTCCCCTAATTGGGGATTATAGAGCATTATATCGATCCTTGAATGATATTGATACTAAAGGAAGATATTGCTTATAGTGGTAATATATATATATATATATATATAACCCTATTATATTTAGTCATTCGTCAATCGATTGCTGTTATATCGTTCCTTGGTTCATATCGACCCCAATAAATGCTATTTTATCACATAATAGGTTGATATTTACTCTCAATCAACAACCCTTCAGAATGTTATATTGCCCTGTCATGGCTCGATATCTACCTTTCAATCGAATGCTTTATCGTTCTTCACGGGTTTTTATCATTCATTTATATTATTTCCTCATGATATCTATCTTTATATCATTCCAATGAACTGATATCGTCCTTTTTGATAATGATTGATCTAATATGCGTTTGAAGAGAAGAGCAACCCTGGCTATGAGTGGATGGTGTGTTAGATTACCGAGCGGAGGGTGTTCGGTTCGAAACCTTATAAGTGAAGTTCAATTGAAAGCTTTTATGTCTATGATACGAATGATAGAAATCTGTTCATTAGAAAATCTTTCTGTTGGGCGAACATGGTTGATTTTAAGTTGTTGTGGTGCAATGTGGTTGTTGTGTAACACGCCTTCCATGATGTATTCTGAGTAACATTGAAGTTATTATATATCTACCACTGTTACGACAAAATGCTGTAACAATGGTAGATATGTAATAGCTTGATGCAGAGAGGTAGATTCATTGCCTGGCATTGGAAAACAACGGCATATCTTTTTATTTCCTTGCTTAAATTTAGCGCTAAAAATGGCTGTAATAATACTCTGTTATTTTTAATTGATTATCATTAAGTAAATATTTGCTATTTTATTAAAAACATTAATTGAATTATCTTTTCTTGTGATACTTAAAAATAGATTTTCTGACCAACTGATTTTTCCAAGCTGACTTTTTCAAATATTTAATTGATTTATGGAATGAAAAGTAAAAAAAGTATTGATGAATTAAGGAATGGATAAAATGTACTCAGCTTTTAAAAATTAAATAATTGAAAAATTTTCAATTTGGATTATTTATTTTGATTTTACGATGTATATAAATTCTTTTATGAATATTAGAGAAACATTAATATTTCAAGTTGATTGTTGAGTTTGAGGAACGCTAATATTTCAAGTTGATTGTTAAGTAAGATGAAAGCTAATATATCAAGTTCATTGCCAAGTCAGATGAACGCTATATTCTTATGTTTTTATGTTTTTGTTTTGTGTTTTGATTTTTATATGTTTATTTATACTATCATAAATATTCTCATGTGATTAAATATGTCTCCAGCATTTTTGTACCTAAATTTTGTAGCAATTTAATGTTTAATCAAAACAGATTTTTCATTCCAATGAATATTTAATTAAATAAAAGTATAAAATGAGCTGCAAATCTGATTAAAAAAGCTTATTTTTAATTTATTTAAATAAATAAATATTTCAAAAGCTGTATAGTATATGTACAAAAGTAGAGTACAATACATTTTTATTATAAAAAAAACTAGAATTTATTTTTTAACCAATGCGATTTTCAAATTTATACAAAAGGCGAAGACTATAAAACAAGTTTAATAAATAAATACTTAAAAAAAAAAAAAAAAATCCATTCAATGTTTATTATAAACTAGCAGATATGTTCTGTCGTTGCCCAATTTCAATAAATGGCATATTTTATTTTGATAACATTAATAAGTAAACATATGAAGGAAGATTGCGGAATTAGAATTCCAAAAATTTCAAAATAAAAAGCGCTAACATATAACTATTTCACCACAATGGACGCTTTCATATCTTTCTTATTAAGGTCAGTTTCTTAAAGTGCAAAAATTAAATAGTAACCATTTAAGTCCCACTTTACAAATTTAATTCAAAACATTTAAATACGAAAATAGTACATGCAATACTGATGATATAATACCTCCAAAGAATAAAAAAATTATATAAATAAATAGAAACCTAGCAGTAAAAAATAACCATCAAACCCTCAGTGAAAGTGAATCAATGAATCAATGAGCTTACCATTACAAAATTCATTTACAGTTTGTTATTTCGTTTATCTGGCGAACTTTTTAAGCAATAATAATATAAAGTACCAAATTATATTTAAATTAGAATATTTCAATTTTATATTATTATTTGTTAGAGAGCTCGGCTACATTTTAGGCTTCGTTCAAATGCCCTTCAAACACTGAGAAAATAAATTTCTTTTCATAAAATATGGAGATTCAATAATTGCCTTTTGTAAAATAATAAATATTTACGTTGTTGTGGTTTTTTATCCCATTTGGCAGACAGCAACATCTAGACCAAGTTCAGAAGCCCGTTTGACTACACGGGAGGAGTGAAAGGAGGGGGGCAGCTTCTGTTGTGATGGAGCACCTGTAGTTAGAAAACTGACTTGGCTCCATGACGATGACTTTTACGTAGTAGCGTTGTCAGTCCAACGCTCTGCAGTTATATTAGACCAAGACCTACGACTTCAAGTGGATTAACATTATACCTCTGCTATATCCTCTACAAACATCTATGGCACAGCCGAGACCCTGAAGCCGAAATCTGTGCTATCTGTGTATGCTTTTCTTATTTCTTTATTGGTGCAACCACCCCATGGTGACACCGTCTACTTACTGGGCAAATTTTTTGAGACGGGGTAGGGTTGTCAGCCTTACTGTCTATAGTCATATTAGACCGGGACCTACGACTTAAGATGGATTTCGAACCACTTCAAACATATATAACACCACCGGGACTTGAATGCGATACCTCCGACACCGAGTGGCAGAGCGCTAGTCACTCGGCCATCAAGCCCTACAAATATTTTTAATTGATTAAGAATAAAATAATATTATATTATATTATAATTTTAATGGTTCTTTTTAATATTAAAAAAAAATGTTTTTTCAATGCTGGATATTTTGCAGCTACAGCGGCAAGTATGTAGTAGCTTCAGCATTGTCTACGTGTACCATGGAGAGCTCTACTGCACAAAACCCACATTGCACTACAATTTATGTGGGTTCGTCCAATGGAAAGACTGTCTGATCTACTGATCATAGATATGATAGCTATCAGTTTGGATTCATTTGTCAAACTGCGAAATGAAACTCTTAATTTGTAAATCCAATACGCTATCTACCAAAAAAATTATATAATAATTTAAATCATAAAAATGTTTTCCTTTTATTAAATGATAACTCATATAAGATCCATATCAATAGCGCCATTTGCAGCTGCTGAATATAAATTACATTCGCTACATCAAGATATCTTTTCCAGGCTTATGTCGTTACAAAAAGCACAAGTTTAACTTCCAAAGGTGTCATAACTACAAATGGATCAGGACATATTTTAAAAAACATCTTCATAGCCATTCTCTGCTGAGCAGAGTTATCTGGAGATACGTGATTTGTTCTCATGTTGCGCCATATCTACGACGTGTTAAGAAAGCTCTGCTTTTGAAAAGGAATGAGCTTTATCAGCAGAGTCTGGCTCGGATGACAACCAGTAGAAATACGCGGTCGTTGAAAAAACTTATCATCTAGCATGTCATTTGTAGTTTTGTAGTTCTTTTTTTTGTACTTCGCCAGACGCAACATCCTCGACGAAGTGTTATTGACTAAAATCACTTATCATTTTAAAGTTAAATTCGCATTCAATAAAAGTTATCTGCTTTTTTTTATCTCTTGGTTGGGAATTCTACTCAGTTTATTCGGTACTCAGTTTTGCTTCACTCGAATCAAATCAAGATAAAGCGACGCTTTCCTCAGATTTTTTGCTTCTTTTTCTTACCTAGCATCAAACGTGAGGTACTCAAATTTGTATCTCTTTGGTGAAAAGGATTATAAAAAAAGAAATATAAAACGATGACTGTTTTATTATAAAATTATGTAATATTTCATAAAGAAATCTTTACATCGATTGTTGAATACATGAAAAGCTATATTCAGATTTTAGTAATAGCTTAAACTTGATTTCGATTTAAAAATATGTTGAATGATAAGAATTATATAATGTATTAGATAAGTTTTGAATTTCAAATTAGCATTTCATAAAATTTAAATAACGGAATTTCATTAAAATAAATTTTATTTTTTTGAATAATAATGTTTGAATTCAAATAAAGGTGTTTATTTTTTTTTTTTTTTAAATGTTTCCTTTTTCGGCTTTAAATTTCACGAATCTTTATGTTGAGTATATAATACAATATGAAAAATAATTTGATAGCGTTCATTTTTTAAAAACACTTCAGAATTCTAATTTGGTTAATTATACTGAAATAGATCTTTTGAACTGAAATAGATTTGTGCACGTATACTGTATTAATAATTTTTAAATGATTAATTAAAATATACTGGAATATATTTATAAAATGTTTTAGCTAATGATTATATCATTTTTGTTTAGAACGCAGTCAAGTAAAACTTTTTAATTCAAATAATTTATTATTATTTTTATTTTGTTTAATTTATTGCACTTTTGTTTCTTTTGTTAAAAGACCCATTTTAAAAACTGTTGTATTAAAAAATGACAGCATTATTATTTTTTATAAAAGTTATTTTTAAAAGGACGTAAAAATCTTTTATTAATTTATTCCCATAAAGTTAAGCATATTTAACTTTTTTAAAAAGTCATAAAAGAGCTGAATAATATAAAATTTATCTATTTATTTTTAGAAGTGTGATAGCTTCACAAAAATTTTTTTAATGTTATAAAGTTTAAGATAGACAGCGGCTTGATTACACTTTGGATATATGTTTAGGATATGAACACATACCCTACTACCATATGAACACATGCCAAAAGCTTCAATGTTTATGGAACGTGTATGACACTGTAAATCTATTAGGTTAGAAAGCATATATAGAGTTCCAATTATTCGAGTTAATATGGATCAAGTTTATTGCGAATAAACAAATGGATAAACCAGAATTAAATAAATTGCCACTAATTAAGGAGAGGAAATATAAATTTATAAATTACTTTTATGGTACTACATGTGCTTACCGTCATTATGATATGCACTTCTAATGCTTTCGTAAAAAATTATGAAAATCGTTTATTTGAAGCAAGTTCTTGACATTTTTTGTTTGTTTGTGGAAGGACAACCTTTTTCTTGCTGCAATGCTACGTCATTGTATAGGTGCCATTAGGATTGCAGGTATAAAGTCTTCTTTTTGCTCAGTGTATTTAATAACTTTTTCTATCCTATTTAGTCCTGTGGGATGTGTCATTTTCTTCTGATGGACATCTTCGTTGCTTTGCTGTTAAACCAGTTTTCATGTCACTTGTAATTTTCTGCTGTTCCTTAAAAATGCGTTCTGCTGCACTGGTAAACGGAAGCAAATAGAATGCGAATGACCAACTGACAGTGCAAATGGTTCCTCCCTGTATTATGCCTAGAATGAAGTAGGACAACCAGTCCATACATTGCAAAATGACATCTCAACATGTAAACGCGTTATTTCTGAATCGCTCGATGCATTCTTTTACTTCGCGGGCCCCCATAATCCTGAAAACCTGTATGCTTATTGATGGAAATAACCAAAAAGTAGCCAATCTGCATTCCTTGCAGCCCCTTCCCTTCTTCTTTTCAAGAGATGGACCCCTTTTTGTTGTTAAACGAAACAATGTCTCCTTTTCCAAACGAACATGCGCTGTTTAACACTAAAATGGAAAATGAAAGAGAAGATATAAAAAATTTCTGGTCGGAATGGAAAGTTATAAAGATAATTTTTTTTTCCTTTGAGTTGCTTAATTAAAGCAGAAACTCGATAAAACTGGTATAATATTTTGATTATTCGAGATTCTACTGTATATTGGTTTAAGAATGTATCTTCTTTCCAAACTGTGTTTGAAATAGATTGCCAAATTAATCTTCTGAAATGATGCTCTCATTATGAAATGATAAAAGCGCAGATGCTCTTTAATAAAGAGAAAGGTTTAAAGAATAATTCCTTTAATCAAAAAATATCAAATCTTATTTAAGTAATAATATATTATAAATAACAAATGATAATGAAGCAATAAAATTATTAGGATTATCACAGTAACAATTATTGCAGAAATTAAGAATGGATTCTTTACAAATATAGAATTTAAACTTGCAAAACAGAAAATTTTAGCAGGGGTACATAAACCTTGGGCGCGGAAATTCAACACAACTCAAAACAAAGAAAGCAAAAAGATGTCGTGAGACAAGAAACTTTTTATACATCAATGAATCTTGAAGTGGAAAAAAAAATATTAAGAAATAATATTGCTGTCTACTATTTACATTATCTCGAAATTTAAGACATTATTATTTATCTTCCAATTGTTTTTATTTAATTTTATTGTTTAACTACAATTATGGACAAATCTTACATAGTCGCTTAACTATTTCTTCCGAATATGCATGTTGCGCATTCATCCTATTTGTAATACATGCTTGAGTGCCATTTGGCAGTGAACTAAGTTGACATGCAAATATGAAAAAGTAAACCTATTTGTGTGTTCAACAACCATATTTAGCACGCTATAGGATGATTAAAGATGAAATCTATTATGAATGCCAAGTCATTAAGTCAAATGTGCATTAAATTTAGATCTGAACTGATTGCTTAAAGTTGATGACGCACAAATAAAATATATTATATAAACCATAGTAATAAAAGTTTGTGGAAGGGTAATAAATGATAGTAAATGAAAAGTAATATTTTTAATTTTTATTTTTATTATTAATAATAAAATATTTTAAAGGAAATTTTATAACTAAATATGATTCATCATTTAATCTATTCTACGGTCTGAACGAGAAATAGAAGGTCACGGTCACTCTGTTTTAGTCGAAAATTAGTCGACTCACACTCCTTGAACATCAATGATTTAGTGACAAAAGTCATGGGATACCTCTTAATATCGTGTCGGCCCTCCTTTCGCCCGGCGAAGTGCAGACTCAGTGGCATGGACTCAACAAGTCGTTGGAAGTCTTCTGCAGGAATATTGAGCCATGCTGTCTCGATAGACGTCCATAATTGTGAAAGCGTTGATGGTGCAGGATTTTGGGCACGAACAGACCTCTCGATGATGTCTCATAAATGCTCGATGGGTTTCATGTCGGGCGTCTAGGTGGCCAAATCATTCGTTGGAATTGTCCAGAATGTTCTTCAAACCAATCGCGAACAGTTGTGGCCCGGTGACATGGCGCATTGTCATCCATAAAAATCCCATCGTTGCTTGGGTACATGAAGTCCATGAATGGCTGCAAGTGATCTCAAGTAGCTGAACATAAGCTTTTCCAGTCAATGTTCGGTCCAGTCGCACCAGAGGACGAAGTCCATGTCTGAAAAACAGCCCACACCATTACGGAGCCACCACCAGCTTGAACAGTGCCTTGCTGACAGTTTGGGTCCATGGCTTCGTGGGGTCTGCGCCACACTCGAACCCTACCATCATCTCTTACCAACTGAAATCGTGACTCATCGGACCAGGCCACGGTTTTCCATTCATCTAAGGACCAACCGATATGCTCACGTGCCCACGAGAGTCGCTGCAATCGATGTCGTTCTGTCAGTAAAGACACTCGAGTCGGTCTTCTGCTGGAATAAAAGCCAAATTTCTCCGCCCAGTTCTAACAGACAAGTCCCTTAATGCGTCCCACATTGATTTCTGCGGTTATTTGACGCAGTGTTGCTTGTCTGTTAGAATTTACAAACGTCGCCGGTCTCGGTCGTTAAGTGCAGGCGGTCGACCACTGCGTTGTCCATGGTGAGATGTTATGCCTGAAATTTCATACACTCGGCACACTCTTGACACAGTGGATCTGGGAAAATTCCCTAACGATTTCGGAAATGGCATGACTATGCGTCCAACTCCAACTAACATTCCGTGTTCAAAGTCTGTTAATTCCCGTCGTGCAGTCATGATCACGTCAAAACCTCTTTTACCAGCACTGCGCATTTATACCTGTTATACGCTATGCTACTGCCATTTGCTATCCCTGACTTTTGTCACTTTACCTGATAAACTCTAAAATTCGTTGTTTGGAATACATAAAAAATGCAAAGTTTTCGAGGAAAATCGAAAAGACGTCCCGGTTTACGAAAAAAACCCTTTATTCAAAACATGAACATTGTTACTTAGCAACTAGATATTAAGTACCTTTATCAACATTTTTACTAGCCATTTGCTAACTTTAGTAAACTTATGCAAATTTATCGAGAAATGGACTTACTTCAGAAATGGACTTATTTGCTCCTCTCCATAGTGCGCTTTACTTTTGTGGACACTACGATGCCAGAACGTGTACAGTCAATCCTTCCACGACGCGCGCATGCATGCCTCTATATTCTCGGGTACATTTCGAACATCTTCCTATTCAAAATTATGCAAATACCGATGTTCATGTTTCGAATAAAGATTTTTTTTTTTCGTAAATTGGATATGACGCCATACATTTTCTCTCGCATTTTCTTGAAAACTATGGGTCGTAGAGGTACAGTTCTTTGCCTTTTATGTATTCCAAACAAGAATCTGGCCGTGCAGAGTTTATCTGGTCTTGCTGGGACACCCTGTATATATACATATTATATTCTTCCTGCAATGTGTTCTATAACCAATCCATCAATAGGGGATGAAAGGAAGTAGCCTATCTAGATAAAATCCAGAAAAAGACTCACTAAGCAATTCCCACCACAAATGTGAAAAGTTTACACAAGCTCTCTCATTGGCCATCAAGTATTCCGGTTTTTTTGGAAGAAAGGACTGCAACAGACACCTGCAGAAAATTTGTATGTGAGTCGTCCCATTACTTTTTACCATTTACAGAGTCGAGCATCTCCAGTCATTTGCAGTTAAAAAAGTATGAGTCAGTCGTTAAATCTTTTATCAAAGTAACTTTCTGTACATATAATTACTGGAGGAGGGGATCGATAACGTGCCCTGAAACGATATTTCACATGAGAGGTTACGCCTGGCAAGAAGTTAAATTCAATATGTTTAACAAGAATAGAAGAGGGCGGACTGCAGCAATTCTGGGACTCCCGTTCTTGTGGGTAGCGGTCAACAAGACACGGTTATCACAGCAGGTGTCGAACGGAGATTTAGAGAAATGGCCAAGCATGTCAAAAGAGGAGTGGACAAAAGGAGTATTTTGACACAGATGTATTCAACTCTCTACGAGACTTATTTCTTACACGTTTTGTAGAAGTAAAAGCGATTCAAGTTCAAGGTGTGTATGCTGTGGCGGAAAGGGGACATGCTATTTGAGTTGGGGTCGTCATCACATTGCAAGCTGTAGTTTAACCTGAAAAGATTATCTCAGAAAGTTTTAAATAAATTAGCGCATAAATATACATTAGAAACAAACTGGGCTGAATGTGGAATGTGTCTGGGGCTGAATGTGGAAATCAGGGTGGCCAACTCAAGTGAACTTGCGGGCCACTTTGGAAATAGATCATAACTCCGCGAGCCGTATGTAAAATTACCTATTCCTATATTAGATTTAGACACACAATAGATATTATTTGGAGTGAAAAATTGAAACATAATGAGTTATTATTATTGTGCTTACTATTAATCTTACATGTTTTTATTATTGTGTTATTCTTACATGTTTATTATTATTATTATGTTTACTATTAATCTTACATGTTTATTATTGTGTTATTCTTACATGTTTATTATTATTATTATGTTTACTATTATTCTTACATGTTTATTGTTAGTATTATGTTTACTATTATTCTTACATGTTTATTGTTAGTATTATGTTTACTATTATTCTTACATGTTTATTGTTAGTATTATGTTTACTAATATTCTTACATGTTTATTACTGCATTATTCTTACATGTTTATTACTGCGTTATTCTTACATGTTTATTGCTGTGTTATTCTTCAATGTTTATTATTGTTATTGTGTTTACTACTATTGTGTTATATATTATCTATGCTTACTAGATAATATAATAATAATGATACTAAACGCACATTGTAAAGAAATATATAACACTAAAATGAAATATAAAAAATATATAAGTATAAACGAAATAAAAAAAAATTAAATCATTAAAAGATATTTATTTTACTAGTGCGATATTTTTTTGAGCAAGAATGTTATTTTAAAATCAAACTTAATTTTTTTCTCACAATTTTGACATATTTTTTAAATATATGGATGCCCATATAATGTATTTTTCTAATTCATTGGTTTTCACTTCTTTGGCCGTTATAAAATAAATATATTTTGTAAAAGTGTGATTGGTCCTGAAAAAATGTTGACGGCAGGCCTCTGGTTGGCCACCCCTGGTGTAAACTTTATAATAATATAAATACAGCTATCTCGATAGTTTAGTTTTTAATGCTTTTTATTTCATTTTTAAAAATTTAAAGTCGCATACAAAAATTAAGAAATTAAAAAAAAATTATGAAATTTTATAACTACAATTTCAAATAATTTGAAGATCAGTTCCAAGAAAAAGTAGTTAGTTATTTAGTTTATTACTTTAAGTTTGTTACTTTAAGTTTATTACTTTTTGTTAGTTATTTAGTTTATTACTTTAAGTTTGTTACTTTAAGTTTATTACTTTTAGTTAGTTATTTAGTTTATTACTCTAAATCAAATTTGATAAACGAAGATTTTATAATTTGAACAAAGCGCCATAATTCTACTTGCCCACATATTCATCTCATTTTATATTAAATTTTATCGATAATTAACAACAAAATTTCAATTACTACTGTGTCCAAAAAGTAAAACCAATTTTCAATTTAAAATTCCCGGGGCTTATGGAATTTCAATTTTTTTTTCTTCTTTTTTGGTTGCTGACACTGTCCTCAACATCTGTGTGAAATTTGACGTCAAAATATTTATTAGTGTTTGAGTTACGCTTGGCTTTGTGTGACGCTAAAACTAATTCCGGTGATTTTGAAATGCCTGAATTAAATGAGCAAAGAATTTGCATTAAATTTTGTTTCCGGAAACGTATAGAGTGCTGCAGAAGGCATTCGGTGAGCATTCCTATATCGGAAAGAAATGTTTACAAGGGGTATAAAGAGTTCAAAGAATGCAGAGAAAGCGTTGAAGACGAAGAGCGCTCTGGTCGACCATCAACCTCAACCGACGAAGCTCACGCCCAAAAAGATTAAAGATTTGGTGCTTGAAAACCGTCGATTTACAGTTAGAGACCTTGCTGCTGGTGTTGGAATTTCCAAAGGATCGGTCAATTCCATTTTGGGCCTCAAACGCGTCAAATCTCGATTGGTACCGAAATCACTGAATGCGCCAGCTCACACTGCATTGATTTTGATTGATTGACTTTTTCGCCAAAAATAAAACCGTATGGCTATTCCCTAAACTCAAAAGACCACTCCGGGGACACCGTTTTGTGTCGATTGAAGAGTTGGTGATTGATTGATGTGATTTACGTGAATCGCCGCGCGCTTTGAAGGCCATCCCTGCCGATGACTCGTCAGCATGCATTGAGGATTGGAAAAAAAGTTGTCATAAGTGTCTTAGGAGTGTGGATTACTTTGAAGGCGATGAAATAAATTTGGAAGAATAAATAAAGAGTTTTTGAAAAAAATAATAATAATTGGTCTTACTTTTCGGGCACAGTAGTGTACTAATTAAAGAAAAGAAAACAATAACGAAGATTTTATTAACCATGCTTCCTTAAAAAAGGATATAGCATTTTCCCACTGAATCTAAGTATTTGACTTTATTTCATTTATAATAATAATTAAATAAAGATATAATATTTAATATAAGATTAATTAAAAGTTATACTGTTTTATGTCTTAAGTAGCCATTGTTGAATTTTAAAGCTTCTTATAAACCTTTTAAATTTAATTCAAGATTTCTTTTTAAAAATTTCTACCAGGTGTATTTGCGATTTGTATAATAACTAATAATTTAAGAAATTATAAAAATTCCAATTATTAATGTAATATCTTAAAAATACATCTTTATAAACACATTAACTTATACGTTTTTATACGAATTTATGTATATATTGTTTATATGTGTTTTAATACTAATATCTGTATAAAAATATGTTTTTATACGAATTTATGTATATAAATATGTTTTTATACGTTATTATACGAATTTATGTATATAAATATGTTTTTATACGTTTTTATACGAATTTATGTATATAAATATGTTTTTATACGTTTTTATATGAATTTATGTATATAAATTTTGTATACGTTTTTTATACGAATTTATGTATATAATTTTTATATACGTTTTTTATACGAATTTATGTATATAATTTTTGTATACGTTTTTATATGAATTTATGTATATAAATTTTTGTATACGTTTTTATACGAATTTATGTATATATTTTTTATATACGTTTTTATACGAATTTATGTATATAATTTTTTGTATACGTTTTTATACGAATTTATGTATATAAATATGTTTTAATACGTTTTCATATGTTTTTATACGAATTTATATATACAATTTTTTTTATACGTTTTTATATGTTTTTATACGAATTTGTATATATAATTTTTTTATACTTTTTTTATACGAATTTATATATATAATTTTTTTTTATACGTTTTTATACGAATTTATGTAAATATGTTTTTATACGAATTTATGTGTATAATTTTTTTATACGTTTTATGCGACTTTATGTATATGTATTATTTCGATACGAATTGTTTTTATGTGTTTTTTAAGAATTTATCTATATATTGTTTTTATACGAATTTATGTCTATATTTTTATAGGTTTTTATATGAATTTATGTATATATTGTTTTTATACGAATTCATGTATATCTTATTTTTATACGCTTTTATACGAATTTATGTATATATCGTTTTCATGCCTTTCTATACGAATTTACGTATGTATTGCTTTAATACGAATCTATTACAAGCATTTATCAGAGGAAAATCGAAGGCAAGAATCAATTCCGAGGTTCAGTCAACTTAATCAACCGGATTAACATGAGATGACAACTTGATCTAAAATTATTCTACTCTTTACACCATTTTCCGCCTTTCCTTTTAAGATCCAGGTGGGCTTATCTATTGAAAACTAATGGACCAATTCGCGGATTCCATTCAAAGTGCTCCTTTCTTGGAAGATAACCAGTACATTCCTGCTTTTAACAGTGGTAGAAAAGATTTCTATCACTTTTCGAACCAAAAAGACCCTCCTTGGCCTTCCCCGGTTCGGAAAATTGGGGGTAGGGGGATCCAAGCCACACACGCACTGCATTAGTCGGTAAACGGTTGACTAGCTAGAACGGACAAGAATATAAACTGCGAACAAAACCCAAGTTCTGAATGGCCCATCCCTAGGCCACGTGCTCAGCAAGAACGGGGCTGCATACAAAATATCAGTGGAAATTCTTAAGTGGTGAATGGTCTTTGGCTATATGGTGCACTTGCATATAAAGATACGGGTGTATGTTCCATTCCTGAAAAATGAATGTCTTCTTCTGATACATAGATTAATATTTAATGACATATTGCATGATTACAGATTTTATTTCTTCAGTTATCTTTTGATTACCATCTGAAAAAAATCGCAGAGGTATGATAAAATTCCAAAATGCGAGATGTTTTCGAGTTCATGTGATAGATACTTGCAAAGAAACATGCTGGACAGTGTGTGAAAAACGACGTTAGGAAACGCCCTATGTGTTTTACTAGCGATTTGTAGTCTACCCATTTATATCTCATGATCTTCATTCACCCAGGTTGCAGTTGTAGTTGCATTATCCCATAAAAATGTATCATTTGGACCGTAGAACACTTTTTTTTTTTCCTTTATATCTCTTTCTTCCCCCTTTTTTTTTTTTTTAAAGTAAAAAAAAAAAAATTCCTTTTATAAAAGTACAATAAAACAACATTGACACAAACCATTTTATCACTAATATAATAAAAATGACTCAACGCCTTGATTGAGTAATGAGATTTATACGTTTTGAGAATTTATTAGGCATTATTCAATAAAGTATTTTTAAATAAATATTTAAAGAATTTATTACCTACAAATTATGATGATTAGATGAGCTAAACGAACTACTCATAGTTATTCATATTTCAAAAGTATAAATTAGAATTATTGATAAAAATTACAGATTATTATTACGGAAATTCAATCACAGTAAATGAACATTAATTTCCAGGAAAAGAAAGATATAAAGATACAATTAAATTACCAATTATTAAATCAAGTATTTATTGTATGAAAATTTGAATTACACTCCTTGTGATATGCAATTTTTGTTTGTGTGTGCTTTTTCAAACTAAAAAAAGTTTCTCCAAAAATATGGTAAAAGGTTCCTTTTATAGAAACTAAATTTATATTCAACAAATACACATCATCTTTATTTATGAAAAGGTATAGTTTTAAATTATGATTTGTAATTAAGGGCCACTGGTATTACATCTACGTTATTACTAGTATTCCTCTAAGTGCCTGTGCATACTAATATGACGTCTAGGACCACTAGTATAGGGTTTATTATTACTGAAATTCAATCACAGTAAATGAAGATTAATTTCCATGAAAAGAAAGAAATAAGGACTTAATTAAATTTACCCATTAATAAATCAAGTAATTACTGTATAAAAATTTTAGTTACACTTTCTGTGATGTTTATTTATTTATTTATTTTTTTTTTTTGTGCTTTTGGATCTAAAAAAATATTTTCTCGGAAAAATATGGTAAAAGGTTCCTTTTATAGAATAAATTAAATTTATATTCAACAGATATATATTATCTTTATTTATCAAACTATATAGTTTTAAATTATGATTTGTAATCGAGGACCATTAGTATTACGTCTTGTACCTCTACTAGTATCTGTACATACTAGTATTACGTCTAGTATTATATCTAGGACCACTAGTATAGGGTTTATTACTGAAATTCAATCACAGTAAATGAAGATTAATTTCCATGAAAGGAAAGAAATAAGGACATGATTAAATGTACCCATTAATAAATCAAGTAATTACTGTATAAAAAATTGAATTAATTAAATTTACCAATTATTAAATCAAGAAATTATTGTATAAAAATTTGAGTTACTCTCTCTGTGATATGCATTTTTTTTTTTTTTTTTTTTTTTTTTTTTGTGCTTTTGAACTAAAAAAGTATTTTTCTCGGAAAAATATGGTAAAAGGTTCCTTTTATAGTATAAATTAAAATTATATTCAACAGATGCATAATATCTTTATTTACCAAATTATATAGTTATTATGATTTGTAATTGAGGACCACTAGTATTACATCTATGTTCAGAAAGACATTACAGTTAAGAAATTAACTTATTTTACAAAGTAACTAAAGAACCACTAACAGAAGCACCAAAACGAGTTAACTTCCTCCAATTGTGGTTATCTGTTTAAGATAAGACGGATCCAGGACTTCATAATCCAAAATTCACCTCATGCAATTTCCAGTTGACTAATTCTCGTCTTATGAGAATATTTTATGACACATAACGATTAATCTGACAGAAACCAACCGTCAAATGAAGTAGATGTAGAGATTCAGTGGATAAAATAACTTCCTTCTTTTTTTCATTCATCCTGTAGCTATTTATAGATTTTTTTATTAAAAATATTTCACTGGCGATATACCCAATATTCACACGGGAAGGGAGGGGCTTTTTATTTTTGAACAAAAACTGACAACATTTTCGTCATGGTTTTGGAAAAGCCTAAAAAGAATATTTTTGTATATATTTCTACTAGATATTACAAAGCATATATAAAACTATATGCGCGATATTACACTAATCCATAGTAACAAAATGAATTAGGTATTGTGTAAAAGCTTGTCTAGCTTTGAGATAATGCATGTGTAGATGTGACATATACAAATATGTGTAGCTTTGAGATAATGTATGTGTAGATGTGACATATACAAATAAGTTAGGCTAGCTGTGAGATAATGCATTTGTAGATGGGACATTTGCAAATATGTTTAGCTTTGAGATAATACATGTGTAGATGTGACATATACAAATATGTGTAGCTTTTTAAGATAATGTATGTGTAGATGGGACATATACAAATAAGTTAGGCTAGCTGTGAGATAATGCATTTGTAGATGTGACATTTACAAATAAGTTAAGCTAGCTTTGAGATAATGCATCTGTAGATGTGACATCTACAAATAAGTTAGGCTAGCTTTGAGATAATGCATGTGTAGATGTGACATTTACAAATAAGTTAGGCTAGATTTGAGATAATGCATGTGTAGATGGGACATTTACAAATAAGTTAGGCTAGATTTGAGATAATGCATGTGTAGATGGGACATTTACAAATAAGTTAGTTTAGCTTTGAGATAATGCATGTGTATATGTGACATATACAAATATGTGTAGCTTTGAGATAATGTATGTGTAGATGTGACATATACAAATAAGTTAGGCTAGCTGTGAAATAATGCATTTGTCGATTTGACATTTACAAATAAGTTAAGCTATCTTTGAGATAATGCATCTGTAGATGTGATATTTACAAATAAGTTAGGCTAGCTTTGAGATAATGCATGTGTAGATGGGACATTTACAAATAAGTTAGGCTAGATTTGAGATAATGCATGTGTAGAAATGGTAGTGAGACACATAATTAAGGTAAGGTAGTGAGGCATATACGAATAAATTGTGGTAGTGAGACATATACGAATAAGGTATGGTAGTTAGGCATATACAAATAAGTTATGGTAATGAGACATATACAAATAAGGTATGGTAGTGCGACATATACGAATGTTATGACAGTGAGACATATACGAATAAGGTATGGTAGTGAGACGTATAAGAATAAGGTATGGCAGTGAGACATATACGAATAAGGTATTATAGCACTGAGGAAAAAAAAAATGGTATAAAAAAAATATTTTGAAAAGAGTTCAAGAAACTTTTTTATAATAGATCATGTGTTTCATTAATGTATGCTACGAACATTCCAGCTACGAGCACTAAGGGAAACACCTTTTCTTCTGGAAAACTTTTATGAGTAGCTGTTTATATTTGCATAGCGTATAGGAGAAAATCTGGAAATAATATATTTAAATTTACAATCAATTAGGAAAGCAATTTACGTGTACATTTTCCATTGTATTAAATGTCTATTTTAGAAACAGCATCCTATGCTTCAATTGAAACAATCATCTCATTACTTGATGCATTATACGAGTAGAAGATTCATGCTTGTGTTAGTCTTATAGCAACACACACGTATGAATCCATTGTATAATTAACGTAATCGAGAATGCACTAAGTTGGGACAGATGCACTTCACCCTCATTGTCAGCAACTCATATTGTCAAGAAAATTTCGAGATACATTAGGGAGAGGTTCATGTTCCCTGATCTCATATAGAGGTAATGTAATCGCTAACATAGAGAGTTTCCGATCTTCAGATTTATTACACCCCTCCCCAAATGTTGGCAAGACAGCTCATTACTTACTGAGTCCCAGTTCAAACTTAGTTCCAGTTCTAAACTACACTCGCTAACTATCAAGTCCCTGAAAATTAATAATATTAAAAAATTGAGGGAATGGAACTGTTATAAAAGTTTATAACAAAAAAACAATATGAATTTTATATAGCATATAACAATATGAATTTAGATTTTATTATAAAATGTTAATATTTTAAATCAGAATTTTTTTTTTATGTATAATTAAGGATTTGCTATCAAATGAAATATATTTTTATATTAACACTTACACTTAAAGACATACAAAACCTAAATTATTTACAATTAAAGTCTTTTACATAAATTTATTGTCAAAATTAGAATTTCAGATTTACTGATTTAACCTACATCATTTTTGACCTATATGTCCTACAATTACAATTAATCAGGAAAAACACCCCAAACGGTTATAATCAATTTTTAAAAAGTAGCTTAAAGTTATCTACCTCTTTTAAATGATTACATATAATTAATATATTTTAATATATTTTTCATACCACGAAGGTATTGAACCTTATACTTCAGGAAAGCTATGCCTCGTGGTAAGGACAATTTCCTACATGAATTGCACTTCAACAATTTCCCATCAAAAACAATTCATTATTATCAACATTTACAATTTTAGATTTAAGGATTTAACCTACATAATCTTTGATTAAATTTGACCTATACATCCTACACTTATAATTATTTAAAAAGTTAAAAAAAAAAAAAAATGATAAATAAAAATAAAAAAAAAAGTTTAAATCAATTTTTAAAAAGTAAATTAAAGTTATCTACCTCTTTTAAAGGATTACATTTAATTAATATATATTTTTATTGTTTACAATCTTTTTTATTGACGGATTCATACCACAAAGGTATTGAACCTTATACTTCAGGAAAGCTATGCCTCGTGGTAAGGACAATTTCCTACATGAATTGCTCTTCAGCAATTTCCCATCAAAAACAATTCATTATTATCAACATTTACAATTTTAGATTTAAGGATTTAACCTACATAATCTTTGATTAAATTTGACCTATACATCCTACACTTATAATTATTTAAAAAAGTTAAAAAAAAAAAAAATAAATAAAAATAAAAAAAAAAAGTTTAAATCAATTTTTAAAAAGTAAATTAAAGTTATCTAATTTTTAAAGGATTACATTTAATTAATATATATTTTTATTGTTTACAATCTTTTTATTGACGGATTCATACCACGAAGGTATTGAACCTTATACTTCAGGAAAGCTATGCCTCGTGGTAAGGACAATTTCCTACATGAATTGCTCTTCAACAATTTCCCATAAAAACAATTCATTATTATCAACATTTACAATTTTAGATTTAAGGATTTAACCTACATAATCTTTGACTAAATTTGACCTATACATCCTACACTTATAATTTTAAAAAAGTTTAAAAAAAAAAAAAAAAATAAAAATAAAAAAAAAAAAGTTTAAATCAATTTTTAAAAAGTAAATTAAAGTTATCTACCTCTTTTAAAGGATTACATTTAATTAATATATATTTTTATTGTTTACAATCTTTTATTGACGGATTCATACCACAAAGGTATTGAACCTTATACTTCAGGAAAGCTATGCCTCGTGGTAAGGACAATTTCCTACATGAATTGCTCTTCAGCAATTTCCCATCAAAAACAATTCATTATCTATATAATGCTTTAATATACCTTGTTCTGGATTGCACTATTAATAGAGGTGGCTCACCGACCAACCGAATGTTGACGATCCATGAAATCCGTGAGTTGTTTCATTCGGCTTCTTAAGTCAATTGCTCTTGCGATCGCATGAACACGATAAATCCGGACCTACCCAGGTTGTTTATCTAAGTAAGAGGATTTCGAAATCGTCATGTTTCGTTCTCCATTTTTCTTGTCATGCATACTTGGATCTTGTTTGTATTCATAACCCAAAACAAGATTAGGGTGGTTCGGATCAAAGCTTTTTAACAAGTAATGCTCGATTTCGGTTTCGATAATTTCTTCCACTGAAAGTTTTCGTACAGAGAGATTTGAAAAAAATTATATTTGAATTGTCGAGACGTGGAATTGAAAATAAACAATCAATAACCAATTATTTTTAAAAATAAACTTATCAAAATATTTTATTGTCGTCGGTCCTTGATAAGTCTACAACGTTTAAATTAAATCGGATCGCTTAAAGTGGGACAAAATCGAGCCCAAAGAATCAGTTACATACATACAAACATGCATACAAACAAACATACAGGTGAAACTAATAAAAGCGTATTAATATCGATGAAATCTAAAAATTTAAATTACAAATAATTTTGTTTAAAGACGGCATTTGTTCGTAACATTGTTGGGCTTTGTGCTCCTCTTATATATATCACGAACAACCAGGACATTATATTTCTGGCGGGCTTTACGAGCAACTGGCCCGGGGAGACATTTGTCCCCTAAAGATTGGGGTAGGAGTTTTTAAAGTTTCTGGGAAAAAATTTTAAAAACCCTCCACCAGACGGCCTGAAAATCGAGACAAGATATTTTACAGACGTTGTCACAATCATTGTCAATCATTGCCACAAGTCTCCTCTTTTCTGAAGAGGCCTGACAGCCAATTGGCTAGTGCTCTGGCCTTTGGTACCCCATGCTTCAGGTTAGCAGCCTGTCGGTGGCATGGATGTTTGTGAATGGTTCGGAATCCAAGTTAACTATAGGGCCTGGTCAAATTAGCATAAGCTATGCAAAAAGGTTAGTAGAGCTACAAACCTCTTTTCTGTAAGTTCAGGTTCCACTGGTGGTGATCAACAAACACCACCAGTGGATCCTCAACATTCTTGAAGTTAGCTACACTCTTTACTGCTGCATCACGAGTCGGTCTGCTAATGACATTGAATAAATTTTTCATCCAAAATGTAAGTTATTCTTCGTATACAATATCAAAAATTAAATTTAATATGTCTAATTCCAATATAGAAATTTAAAATTATGTAATTTAAATTATTAGCGTTAGTTAGAACCAAAGTTTAGTTAGAACCAAAAACAGATCAATAATTACAATGAATGTACGAATGGATTATGCAAAATATCATTAATGTTCGTGTTATAAAAAATCAAGCACAGAAATAGTAGTAAATACTGCAAAATACTCACTGAAAATAATCCTTCATCATACATCATTAGAGCTCCTTGAACCACTTGCAATATTATCAATGTACTGACCTTCTCTATGTATGATATTCTCTGTTTTTGCGCGTGTACTTGTCACTTTGGATATCCATATATATATATATATATATATATATATATATATATATATATATATATATATATATATATATATATATATATATATATATATATATATATATATATATATCAGAGAACGCAGGTCTGCAACGCCACCAACATACCACTGTTAAGGTACCCTGGTTGCCTATTTTTTTTTTCGAAATTTATCTCTCTATACCTTTTATAGTGTGCATTTGAACTTTTGTTTCATTCCATTTATTAGTTTCAGCTATAGATGCACCCAAACAGGAAAAATTAGATTATTTTTTTTGTTTATTTATCAATTACATTTAATGGTTTAGATATATTTCAAATCACAAAATTTCAGGTTAGATTAAAAGCTAATTATAAGAGTCATACATCTTATAGGCAAAGCCAAAAGAACATGATGATAAATGGAATTCATAATTTCATTATATATGAATTATTAAGGCTGCTCGGATAGAACTAATGAAAATAAGATGTTTTTTTTTTTTTTTTTAAAGTAGGAAAAAACTCGAAACTTTTCGAATATTACTATGCTACACATCTAATGTATCCATTTTTTGTACTTTTTTTTCAAACATATAAAGATTTTTCAACCACCTCGGATGTTAGTTTTCAAATTCAACATTATCTCATTATAACTCTATGGACCACTTACAATATTTTCAATGTTCTGACTTTCCCTATGCACGAGCTATTGTATCCGGTGTATGACATTCTCTGCTGTTGCACTGTCACTTTAGATGTTGTAACATCGTTTGTTTGTAACTTCGTGATATTTCTTTTATACAATTTTAGTTACAATAAATTTTACTGACATACCCATATGAGACTAACATACAATTCGGTGGATCCTTTAGTTAATGATTTGGCATGGTTCTGTCAAACTCACCTTGTAAAAATAACTTTCAAGTGGATATTACCTAACAGTATACAGCAAATAGCAATAATATTTAAGTTGGTAATCTTGTCAGCTATTGTGTGTCACCAAAAAGTAGATAGATAACTGTGCAGATGGGGACAATATTGTATCACGTAATTGGAATAATGTTACTTAGAATAAATCAAGAAATACTAAGCTAATTGAGGAGGACAGGACTTCATATAAAGTACCAGCTTTAAGAAATTGTCATGCCATTTAGCGAATTCGATTAATATGAGTTCACTTCATAGAATTTTCATGGATAAGTTTAAAAAAGGAAGAAAAAAAAAACTTTCAAATCTTTTTCGAATGTTACAATGTAACAAATCTTATCTATATATTTTTGTATATTTTTTTTCGAAACATTAAAAAAATACAAAGCTAATTGAGACGGCCAGGACTTCATATAAAGTACCAGCTTTAAGAAATTGCCATGCCAAGAATGTTCCGAATTCGATCAATATGAATTCACTTCATGGAATTATTGTGGAAAAGTTTTTTTAAAAAAAGGAAGAAAGAAAACTTTTTAATCTTTTCGAATGTTACAATGTAACAAATCTTATCTATATATATAGTTTTGTATATTTTTTTTTTTTCGAAACGTTAAAATTTTTCGACTATCTTATATAATGGATGTAGTTTTTCAAGTTCAACGATACCACAAGACATTTCATTTTTTTTTGTGTGATCGAAATGGTAAACTTGAAGCGTGAGATTCCACATCATGTTCCATTTAATCCTTCTTAGTATTCTATTTACAACTTCAAAACAATCGTATTATCTCATTCTCGAACAAGGAGCGAATAAGCGAATCCTCGAAAAACTCTTTTTTAAACGCCAATAATTCATGGTTTTAAGCGAACCCATCAGAGATTAGAATTACTGAAAAACCATTAAGAGAGAAGCAACAGCTCTGCCAATGTTATTAAAGCTGACTTCAATTCAGAATGTAGCATTCCTTCACACATAATCCGATTTCCAGTCACACTAGAGGTTTCAACTTTTATTTGCTTCTTTTGTGACGTAAGGAAGATAAATGTTTTGACGTCTCATCGTTTTCTCAATGACAATGCTGTCAAATGTGACTGCGCCCACAACTGTGAGCATTCAGTCATGACCGAATCACTGCAGCAATTGAAATCGGTTACTTAGAAGTTAAATCTTTTAACTCTATGCAAATTATTTCATTCATTTCATTCCATCTCATTGTGAAAACATGGGAAGAAATATCTCCTTATCCTTGTTTTACATCTTTTATTTTTTGAATAATTTCAAAAACCAAAATAAAAAGGGAAATAAATTTGATCTAGAAGGAATTTTTAAGCATGAATTGATTTCTAGTTTTAACTGTAAATTCATAAAAACTCAATCCCTTCGATTCCTTTGGAATTATAATAACCATCTATCTTCATATTTCTGGATGCTTGAAAGCTTTTATCACTCGATGATGATTTAAATGCTTGTTCTTTGTTGTTTTAAAGATTTTTTTTTTTTTTATAATGTAATTTTCGTTTCAAAATATTTTCAAGCATGATTTAGGTTTGTCGTAACCACAGGTTTAGTTAAGTTTAATCCTATATTTGCATGAAATTTAGTGCTTATCACCATTTATGATAGTTTTCATTTGTTTGAAGTTGTAATCCTTGTTTATTGTTTTCCTTTAAAGCAGTTTTATATTTTTAAAAATGACGATGCCATTTTGAATTTAAATCTTTTTATAAAACTAAGATTTAGAGTGCGTTTTTTTTTTTTTCAAGTTATATAAAAAAATTATTTAAAATACTCATTTACTTAGTACTATTAAAATTGAAAAATATAATGAAATTCACTATTTCAAGAAATTGTTATTTTTACTATTTCATTTATTTTCATCACTATGAAATTTACTATATTAAAGTAATTCACATCTAAAATGTTTATAATAATAGAATGAGACCATTAAATAATTCAATTAAATAAAGTTAATATTATAAATAAAATTTATTAAAAGATCATATTGGTTGCTTTTAGCCATATTTTTTTTTCTAATGCAGTTGGCAATACACAGACAATTATCTTTTTATCATAAGCAAGGACTTAAAGGAAGACAATTCAAACTTCACGTTTGAATTGTCTTCTAAAAGATTTTGTGATCCATTTATACAATTAGGATGCGCATTGATTCTGAACCATGTATTATCATGATAAACTCATGAACCATTGTATCACTTATGGTATCGTGGTATAATTTGATGACAAACTCAACCAAAACTTGCGGCTCATTGGAGGTACTCTGTTTACCAATAGAAACATGAAAATTCGAGTAGAAGTTGTCAACCAGATGACATAAGAATTTTTTCCAGAATTTTAGACACACTTTATGTCATTGCAAACGGTCTAAATATATTGCAAATATCTCTTATGAGCTCAGATCAGTTCGAAGGAATTGCTAAAATTTAGTTTAAATTGCTAAAGAATTGCTAAAGTTTTTTATCAGTTTAAAGTCTCCAACTGGTAAAAGTTCGTTATTCTATTTGTCAATTGAGCCACAATAAGTTTTAGGGTTTCATAAGTACTGCACTAGATGCCTGAGCTTTAGCTTGTTACCAAGAAGGTAGCACTCTGAGCAGTGTAAGGATTTCTTATTAAATAGTTCTATAAAGCGGAAAGTACAAACTTTATATATCATGTCTATTGCTGTCCCTTCACCTTTAATGCTAATAGTGTAATGATATGAATACAACGTTCTTTTGCAAAATTTCTTATATTTCAAGTAAAAGCAGAAGAGATTATTTGTGTCACGTGTGCTTCATAATTTCAGTGTTCTACAAGGGCTCTTTTTCTGATACAATTTTTCATCGTTTTTTTTTTTTTCTGAATTAAAGTTGATCTTTTCTTCTGTCAAAATACAGTCTTTTCAAGATATTAGTGGCAAATAAATTAAAATCTTGGAAACGGCGTTCAATGCAATATTTCTTTTTTCCCCCATCTTAGCTCATCTGTTTATTACACTGGATATGTCATAAAAGTTAGAATTCCCATAACTTCAAGCACTTGCTACTATTGCCGTAGCACACCCATTCCATCGCAGGCGCTAGAGGGGCTAGAAGGCAAATTGTTCGCGATATACTTTTAATGCTTACTTTCAACTGTGAGGATGTAGAAAGTTTATCACTAAAATCCCGATACTGTTGCTCAAGCTCAAAAGAATGAGATAATTTCAAGTCTTTACGTGAAACAGGTGGAGATGCATTTTCACTTCTCTTTAGCTTTCTGGAACTTTCTTTGTTAATTTTAAAACTTGTACGTCCGTTTCCTAAATTGTATATATTGCCGCCATATCAATTGCCCTTATCTTCCTTTTTCTTGAAGTTCTCTGATTCTTAAGAAACAGTTTTTCCAAGTCCGTGTATTTTCCATTCCTAAAGGCATTTAGGCATTTACGACCGTTGAGAGATGTTCACTTGCAAGAACAAATCTCACGCTATTTTTGCTTTTTGATAGGAAAATCTGTAATTTGTATTTCCGTCTATTTTGCTTCAAATTTCTTCATGTCTTTGTATTATAATTATACGATCTAATCATTTTATTTATTCTTTCTTTAGAAATTATTTGAATTGAGGCAACCTGTCGAATTGTTTTTTAAACTTTTACCCATATAATCTTTTTAATGTAGAGTAGTTTAATATATTATCCATTAAAAGACTTAAAACTTCGAACCTGGAGATATTTGTTGATTATTCTAAAATTTTGCAAAAGGGCTTGTTTCATATATATTCTGTCAATTTCTCTGAGCTAGCAAAAAGAAAATTGAAAAATCACAAAAATATGAAAACGCACATGCTTTTCAGCTAATTTTGTATATTTAGACATTGAAGTGGAACCAGAAGAAATTAATTGATTACTTTAAAATTTTGCACTTATATTTCTGAAATTTTTTTTCAACTTGCCCATGCTATCTGGGAAAAACATCTGAAATTAAAATGCAAATGAAAATTGAAAATTTTCTTCATTTTCAACTAATTTTACAAATTAAATAAAATTAAAAGTGTAATTGAAAATATTTAAAGTGAAATTTTGTAAATATATTTCTGAAAACCATTCTCCAACTTTTCGCACGTAAGGGAAAAGAAAACTCTTAAAAAATAATAATAAAAAAATAACGCTTCGCCCTAATATCTTTGGTGTATCAATGTATTCAAAATAAAAACAAAAATAATTGGTTTAACAAATCTTTCTAAAAGCAAAACAAAACTAACTTGGATTCCTTAGAACTGAATAGCACTCGTTTTTTGTAGCTGCTATGACTGAAGATTTGTAACATATAATTAAACAGTAGACCACACTCTATGCTTTTTAAGTATATTAACATATACAGGAATCATACAGCGTGTTACGCTTATGAATGTTGATAACTTAATGAGCAAAGATATTTAATAGGTGATCAATAAGATGATGACTTTATAAGGAATACTCAAATCTTGCAATTGGGATCCATTATGCCTTATGTAGTACTCGAATAATTATGGATATGAATTCAGAGAGGAAAAATGGTAGGTACTTATCAGGAACTATAAGAATAATTAATATGATATCAAATGCAGTTGAATATTTCTAATTTCAATAATTCATTTTGTATTATACTGCAAATCAAATTTAAGCGTTATATGAATTTGGATAGAAAGTAATATTTTTTTTCGACAAATTAAAGCATTGAAATAAAAATAAATGAAGAAAAATTGGAAAAAGAAAAAATTGGTTTGGGATAAAATTAGCTTTTGAAAAATATATGTTGAAGACATTAATAAAAACAAGAGCATTTTTGTTTTACACACATTTCAGTATGTGTATTTGAAATTCAGCAAAAATATGTATTTTTTGAACCAACATACTAAATGCGATTAATTGGTGATTATAATTTTGATTTGATTTACAATCCTTACATCAATATTATATGTGGTATTGCAAAAGATAATCAGGTAATAAAAATTAGTAGTTATAAATAATAGTTTCGTATTAATAAATTATTTGAAAATACATGCACTGACTGATAAGAAACAGCTCAAATTGAATGAATGCGAATTTTTGGGAACATTTGTTATTTAAAACTTGGTCTAATGCATGAGTTTGGCACGACTTGTGGATCCATGGTAACGTGGGCGACTAGCATGCGGAATAATGGCTGTTCGAATCGTTGGGGAGGTATCCAATGTAGTCACTGCTTTCAGAAACGAAGAGACTTCGATGATAGTATAAACAATAAACCAGCATCAATAATCAGGTCTTCGGTAGGAATTTTCGAGTTTCATCCATACTGGATAATTACTCCAAAATTCCTCTATTTCATCCTCAAGGCTTCACGACATTAAACTTAGGTCCCGGTCAATTAGCCTAAAATGTTCACAAGATGATCGTAGAACGACTACTTTCAAACCAAACCAAACCAACTAGCTGATTCCAAACCCTAGGCTTCAGGTTCGAATCTGGCGGTATGGATGTTTGTTACATAGTGGTTTGGAATCCACTTTAAATTGTATATATACCGATCTATCCGCCCAAAGTGTGCAAAAAAAATGCCCGTAGAGGACAAACCAAACTAAACCAATCCACTCATCGCCTTTCGATGGGCTGTTCAAGCCATATGTAAGCGGAACATATAAAGCCACATCGATGTTTATCTAAGGTTAAACTCCGCTTTCATAATTAAATTTTCGTATAAATGGACGATATTAAATGACTTTGTCACCATAAAAGCAATATTATGTGTAAAGGAAAATATATCACTTGTGTAAAATACGATTAAAAATTTTAGATAAAAAAATAACCCTTGCTAATGGGATATAAAAAGGGTAAATCATATTCTTCTTAAATCTAAATTGATATTTCTATTAATATCATCATCATCAGTGGCGCAACAGCTCCCATGGAGGGTCAAGGCAATTTGCCTACTATCAGTTCGTTTATTTCTTTTTACGGAGTAGGGTTGTCTGTCCTACCCCCAACTCTCTATACATTCAGATTAGACAGGGACCTATTGGTTTAGGTGGATTCCGAACCACTACAAATATCGGTTACCGCCGGAACTCGAACCCTGTGGCACCACCGAGCGCCAGAACGCTAGTCACTCGGCCAATAGACCCTTATTAATGTAACACTGTAAAAGAATAAATCAAAAAATAAATACAGTCTGCTAATTTAAATGTCTTAATATTTAAAATGTTTAGATTATTATTTGTTAAATATAGCTGATGACTATTAAATATTCTGTATTTTTTGTTTTGAAAAAGAGATCTTACAATTATATAATTAATAAAACAAACTAAAAAATTTTTTTTAAATTCTTTCATTGATATGATAAAAGAAAAAACTCAATAAAAAGAGTAAGATAAAAAAATTAACAACTGAAATTTACTCAAATTTTTAGATCCTAATTTCTTATATATTGCAAATCAAGATAGTTCACATCAGTGATCAATACTTTTTTTGTTTTCGAACGTGGGAACCTTATCAAATTGCATTGTACACAGTGCATTAAAATCATTATAGTTCCTGTCCTGTATAAACTGAACACATAAGAATCTGTACTTTACTTCCGTCCGGGGCAAACTAAACATTCCCCACCCTGCACATTTCCGAAAATGAAATCACCATGAAAAATGATCTTTTAATGGATTTGTCATTATAGCATCAATCCAAACCTCAAAAGGCGTATCGAACTGATAGCGATACACCACCCGATAGTTTAAGATACAGATAACGCAATCCAGATAAAAATAAATTAAATCACTGACTTAAAGAAAGAAAAGTATTGTTAGAATTAAAAGAAGAAAAAAACCATTAGGCTCGCTGGCAAAAGCTTTAACTGATCAAACACTTATTATTCGTTCCGGAAAACGAACCGAACCGAACTGTTGTAGCAGTAGTAGTCTCCTTTAGCTTTGCAAAAACTGATGTAAAATGACAGGCTCAGTATTCATAACCCGTTCGCGACGGAAGAGTGTTTGTGACCCTTGTTTGATAATAGAGGGCTATGCAGTACATCCGAGCCGAGATACTAACACAGCGAACTGCCGCTTACAACAATGTAACTACACGCTCGATTGAACGCTATTTGAAATCATAAATCATACTCACGTACTATTATGCAGTCCGAAGCGGAACTTTTCCATGTAACCGGTACATGGTCAAGATTAATTTCAAATGATTATCCACAGAATGAAACCCAAAACCGTGTCTTCCTCTATTCTTCGGTTTATCAGATGCGGAGGCTTACATAGGATCCTGGCTGACATCCTGCCTCCATCGAGAATCATTGTCCACGCTTGGATGGGCAGCTTCCATGTTGGGGCTCTGGGATTGCGTCGGATGGTTGAGCCAGCTCCACGTGTTTGTGGACACCGAAGTGGCCGACTCGTCGCTTTTTTCTATGCGGAGCGTGATCTGTCATTCATTAATCAAAACGTTGCAGACCCAAACGACCTGCCGCGTAGGGAGGGACAGCCTGACGAGGCCTTTTTCTCTGTGCGTTCGAGGTCGCCATCCGGAGTTGGTTGCTCGCTTTCACGATTTTCCGGTAGCCGCAGCGGTTAGATAAGGAAAATCAATCTACTAAAAATCGCAAGAGGGAAAGGGGGCATTTGAGAATCTTTTTTATTTATCATTTTTGTAAGGCATTCATTCGAAGCCTCTGCCAGGAGAAATGAGAGCTTAGCAGCTAAATAAAGTCTTTTGATAAAAATCTGAGCCGCGCTGCTGTCATCGGTTTTCAAACAGCGTTACTTTAAAAATTGCATGAACAATTTGCATGCAAAATACAATTAGAAAGAGGGGAAAGAGATTATTGGGATAAACTTTCCCATGCTATGTAGAATAGTATTGGCTTTTGGTTTGGAATAATCACCGTCTCTGAATTTAATTATTAACGAAAAATAAAGTTTTATACAAGATTATTAATATCACATTTCATACGCACGTATAATTATTTAATTCTTGTTTAATAGCATGTATACATATATATATATATATATATATATATATATATATATATATATATGAGTGTGTGTGACTTGCGCTCTGGCTTTCGGTGCCACGAGGTTTTGGAATCCACTTTAAGCAGTGGTCCTTCTCAATGTGACTATTGGGCTTAGGGCTGACAATCCTATCATTAAAAAGAAAACATCTCCTGTCTCGAAATCTGCTAGTAGGTTGACGGCCTGGACACACCATGGGCTGTAGCCCCTGATGATGATGATGATGAGATATAAGATATATATATCTAACGTAACTTATAATAAAATATTCTTTTCAAGTTGAAAACTTAACAAATGTTCACTTTAAATAATTGCATGAACTTGTATTTGACAAAGTGCAAAAGTATACTTTGAAAGAGAGAAAAGATTTAATTTCATAACTTTTTAATATTAAGTTATTATTTAATATTAATATTTCATTCGATTTGAAATAATCTCAACTATTGAATTTAATTGTTTCAAAATATAATTTTTTTAAAAGTATCATTTGATAAAATTGTAATTTATTAACTTCAAATTGTATTCGTATTGCTAATTATTATTTGAGCGTCCGTGTA